>JABUQX010012622.1:40000-48377 GCA_015478945.1 Trachelipus rathkii | reverse complement strand
ATAGGGTTCTATATATTCTTGTGACCTCAAGGTCGTACCCAACACTCACTACTCCATTACTAAATTATAATATAATTAGAATAATCTATATATTCTAATTATATATATTATTTTATATAATAGTATATTAACTTTTTATTTTCATTATAATATAATCTAATTTATTGAAAGTGATTTGATGTTAATCAGTGAGAAACGAATCTGGATAGAAATAGGTTACGTATATAAATATACTAGGTCTAATATATAATCTCATTTGCATATATATATATACCATAATAGGACATTAAGTTAGACATTATAAATGAAAATCAGCAGAGTATATTCTTGAAGGAAAGTAGTTATTATGCATTTAAATGGCTACTTATTATTTTAATTTATACGAATAATATATTATATATAGCTATAAACACATTAAGTTAGTCTGGACACTTCTTACAATCTCATACGCACAGCCATAGTGCCAATCATAGGACTGGGTCAATACGCTCGGCAATCATCCGGTGCCCCTCCTCTCTCTAATCCGTCTCTCAGTTTATAATCTGCGAGTCACATTCTTCTCATTTCCAAGGATGCTACGGAGATGATATTATTATTTCTATGTATCTTTATTAAACAAAGCCTTCCTAGTATTTATCTTTTAAGTGCATATATAGTAACTAGCTTATCAAAGATAGAATTACTTATATATATATACTATTATATATATTTTATTTAGTATTTTATATATGTGCTCATTTTTTATAAATTTCTATTATATTTTAATTTTATGTTGCATATTTTAATTATAAATTTTATTGTTATATTTTGATTTATATAATAAATAGAATAAAATTAAAAAGATATTCGGTTTTATATTTATTTGTAGACAGACGTATAAGTTTGAATATCTTCTTGTTCTACTGAAAGTCTTAAAACAAAGTTTTCTTTTATGTTTTGTATTATTTAATTCCATTTGAGTTTATTCTCTCAAATTGAGAGATTGAAAATACTCGTTCATTTATTCAATTATTTTTCGCCCGAAATGTGCATTAAGAAAGAACAAGTAAATGTTGTATTTTAATTTTTTTCTTAGTAAAACGAGTGTTTATATTAAATACAAATATGAAATTACAAGAAAATAGTTTAGATATTTATATACATGAAAGGGGTTATAATAAAAAATAGATTCACCGAATTAACGAATATCAACGTTTTTCTAAGAATTCCTTATCATTCATTTATTATGGAGAGGTCACGGTTATCTATGTTACAATTATACAGTTATAGTACATTTATAATTGATAATTTTATTAAAAATCAAAACCGGGGGTTTTGTATTCCCATTCGTGCGATGAGTGGCTCTTACACATAATATTTGTTGAAACTTATTTATCACATCTATTCATTGTATTTGTAATGATATCCTTATCAGATGACCATTATTTTCTACAAATATAAAATAGAGATATCTTATTATTGATCTGCGATCAAAACTAAGAATTCCACGTATCGATATCTATTAATAAATATAACTAATTATATGTCTTAATCAGATAAGTAGTATATAACGATAGTGATAGGAGTACGCCTCTGATATATATTATAATATATATTATATATATTATATATATTATATATTATATATATATAATAATATATAATATATATTAATAAAATTATATATATATATATATATATATATATAATTATATATATTTATATTTATATTATATATTTATATTTATAATTATACTATATTATTATTATATATATTATTATAATATATATATATATATATTAATTATGTTATATATATAACTATATTATACTAAATAATAAAAAAGGATGGTATAATATAGTCGGGAGTACTAATATATATTTATATATTTTTATATTATAAGTTTCAGTTAGTAATAGTTTTGGGGGTGTATAGAGTAATAAATATGTAGAAGGAGTAAAAGGTCATGTATTAGATTTACCTGTGAGTAGGAGTAGAGTAATGGTTATGTATATGTGTAATAGTTAATAGTAACCTATCATTTCTTTAATATAAACACTATATATATATATTATATATAATTTAAATATAATATAAATAAAATTTATAATATATAAGTATATATATATATATATTATATATAAATATATATATTATACTATATTATTATCATATATATATACTATAAGAGTGATTATTTTTCTATATATATACCATATAGTATACTAGATAGTTCGGTTAGGTTGAATAATGAAATGGTATCTAGAATATAGTTTGAATTAATAGTTAATGAATTGTATAAGAAATAAATTTATATATATATTTGGTTGTTTGGTGAATAGAATATAGCACAGTCAAATATATAGCGTGAAGTTATATGTTTATATTTATCTGGATGATTAATTAATCTAGTTTTAAGTATTAGGTTTCAGGAGAATTCTATAGGATTATCAATATATACGGATCATTATTAGTATTTTATTGTATAAAATTTAAGTTATTTTAGTGGGAACTAAGTAATGGACATGGATATAAGAGTGAAAGGAATGATTAACGTAATAGAAGAGTGTGGTAAAATTTAATACGTATTGAGATAGTTTAGTATGTAATATACAAAGGTAATTAATAAGAAATTAATTTATTTAATAGAAACGTTATTATTAAAATATGTATCTTAGAGATACTTAGAGTGTTAAACTAAGTTTCTACTCATTAATTTACTTGATCCTCCTTAATAATTACGGCGTGAATAGAGAAGTACAATTATGTTATAATTATATCCTATATAAGTTAGCATAGTAAGGTATATACTATATATATATATATCTATAAATGTAATATATTATAATATAATAATGTGTGGTAATCTATATATCGTAGCTTAAAGTATTAGGTACTTTGGGTGGCGGCTGGTTTGGGGAGATATAAGGGGGCAGAGATGCTATTAAACGTTCGGGATGTTTTCCGTGGTACCCGTGTTGGCCTGGACGCATGAAGAGGGTTGGATGCAAGCGTTCCTGCATAGGGATAAGCTCGGTTAAAAAGTATAAGGGTAGTTTATATATATATAATAAATAAAAAATAAAATATATATATAGCCTGAATATTTATATTTATTTGAAGAAATAAGATTGATTCTTCAATAATAGTATATTGTCTTAATTAGAGTAAGAATAATAGTTTTATTATAATAATGAAAAGTATGCTTGATTTTATATAAATAAATTTAATTATATAATATATATATATATTATATATATAATATATATCTAGTATATATATATGTGCTAAAAATAATAAAGTGAAGTGCTCAAACATGCCTCAATATACTATGCCTTATTATAAATATATTAATAAGAAGAATCAGTAACAGTAAGTGATAAAAATGAACAGTTAAACCTAAACAATAGGTATATAATCTAAGGTAAGGATGTAAATGGGTATGAACACTACATGTTTATTATATATATATTTAATATCGAGGACGTAGATAATTTAATAAGTGAACGCCTAACGGAGCTGATTTTGCTTATGAGTCTTACGGGGATATATATAATAGGTATATATATGGTGATAATGGTATACTATCACGTGAGTACAGTGTATATGTACTATATATATATAGTTGTATTAATTTTTAATAGTTAAGAATGAGTATAAGAGGAACCTGCTTAGAATAATGAAATGGAGATGGTGTTTTTGTATAACTGATGAAGTATGGATTGTGAGTGAATATATATATTAGTGTTATATAGGAAAGAACACTTTTGAACATCTGTATAAATAAATTGGCATAATGATGAGGTGATAACGAATGTGTGGTTTCGTTGTTCGTTAATAATAGAAGGAATAAGGTATTTTGGGTGATGAGTGTTAATTAGTAAAGAGGAGGAAATGGGTAGGTGAGAAAGTTGAAGAAGAATGGTAAATCTGCAGTATTAAGATGAATTACTGGTGAACAATGATCAGAACGAAGGCATCAGGATGGTGATTGATTGGATCTTGGAAGTTGTGTAATATTAATCCAATTTATTTTCTGATTATTTGAATACTATTGTATCTATCTCACAAACTATTAGTTCAGAAGATAGCGTTTATGGAGGGTAATATAAGGTTTTCGTAGGATTAGGAGGATGAGCAGTATAATAGTACCTTATATATACGGGTATAGGAGATAAAGGGAACTGTAGAAATTATAGGGTATTTAGTATATTGAGTGAGAGTTTTGTAGGAAAGATATATATGCTGGTGTTTTGGTTGAAAAGAGTGCGCCGAGTGACAGAAGGACTGATTGGCTGAAGAACAAGGGCGTGTTAGGAGTTAAGTAGAGGTATAAGTTGTGGATCAAATCTTTACACTTAAACATTGAGAAATCAGTTATCTAAAGTGCGAGGTAAAGAATAAATGGTAGCAAGTGCATTGCTGGTATTAACCCCATCTAAAGGTCTGATAGGGTTAGCTCTGGAAAGCGTCTATGCATAAGGTGAATGATTATATCTTTTTGACCACCATTTTCTAGAGCTTTCATGAAAATTGGAATCAAAGAAGTTATTGTGCTTCTTATTCTGAAGGAGTGTGTTAAGAAAAAATGGTGTCTAAAAGTGATTGGTTTATAGCATTAATAGCTGAGTGAGAAATAGGTTATCGTTTTATTGCATCTTCCTTGGGTTACTTTATTCAATTTGTTATATATGTGATAGGGGTTATAATAGATATATTGATAGGTGGGTATGCGTGACAGGAATAATGGTGTTAGAAATTTGAATGGAGTAACGAGTGGAGGGTTGCCCTACCTATTAATATATGTCGTATGAGGATGATGTAGTTTTGTGTGGCGAATCTGAAGAGTTTGAGGATTGGTAGTAAATCTATAAAGAATTTTGGCAGGGTGTGTAAAAAGGATAGATGTGTAAAAGTAAACGTAGATATAAGAGTTAGGTTTATGGTTGTTGAGTGAGGACAGTCTCAGTGTGACAGTTATGTTAGATGGTGAGCAGTCTGGAACTAAGATGTCTGAAGTAAATATATTAGTGTATAATATGTTGGATAGAAGAAGGGAAGCGGATGATGTAGAAGTTTAGTAGGTAAAAGTTTTGATGGTATTTTGTGGCATGGTGTATTAAACTCGTTTATATTGGTGAATGTAAAGGGACTAGTCCTTTAGTGCGCTATGGGTCTTACATGACGATATGTTGTTACCTGTTGTTATAGTAGTCTAGAGTCGAGACTATGGTCTGGAATAATAGCTATAGATCTAAAGTTCACACAGTATCAATTGTGTTCAGTAATGGACAATCTTAGGGGCATGCTAGGTGTGAGAAGAATTTGAACTATAAATTGAAGAATGAACATATTAGCGATAGTTGTGTGGTGTGACAGAAAGGAGAAAAACAATGAAGAATAATGAAAAGTAAATTGAGATGGTTTTCATGTGGAATAAGGATGAATGATTAAGATCCGGTTTTTTAAGCAGTAATGTATAGTGGCTGAAGTGTGTTGAAAACCGACCTGCTGGGAGATCGAAAAAGTGGATTAGAGTCAGTAAAGGAATGTGTGCCTGGAAGAGAAAATGTGAGTTTGGCAGAGTGCGCAGATAAAGGTGGCAATAATAAGAAAGAGAATAAGTGGTCTTCGGGGGGTTAATTTTGTTTTTGTGAGGGGGTAATGTGTTGCTTGTGGCTCCCACTTCTGGGTCAAGGGATGAACCCATTACAACTGACAATTTACCTCATAGTGAGGGGTCCCGTCGAGTCTTGCCTAATGAAGCTATAAGGTAAGTTTGGATTTTTTGCTGACTCCTTGGTTGGAACAAGCCTTCCCTTACTAAAATTAATGAACAGACGGGGGTGGGGGGTTAAAGGCTAGAGTGTGGGGTCTTTAAATCTCTTTCAGAACTTTTGTCATATTATTCTAACAGCGGGTGGCACTGCTTTTCATTTAATATGATTCGCAACCTTTTGTGTGCCGTAGAAAGAGAATGACTGTTCAACCCTTACCGACCAGTCGTTTGGGGAGAAAAAGGTAGATAAATATGAAGACAATTATATATATTATAGATAGAAGTAAAAAAAAACTACATACCTAAATTAATTGTGCGTCTTTTTCCCCTATTGCTTAGGGGGTACTTATTCGGGAAGGCCTTTTACTCTAGGAAAAAATGCATACTTAATCAGTGCACGAAAGCTAATTAGAATCCTAATAATTCTTCAACAGCTTATGTCAGTCAAGAATATGGTCAAGTTAGGAACTCGTTTCTATTTTTTTTTTTCTTTGATTCTTGGACCTCGCTTTGTTTTATGGTGATTTTTGCTGTGGTGCTCGTGGGTGGCTGTGGTCTGTGGTCCGTGGTGCTGTGGGGCGTGTGTGTGGTGCTGTGGTGCGTTGGTGGTGTGTGGTGGCTGAAAATATCGAAATATTAGAATATGGAACAAAGCCATTTTCTCTAAACTTTCCATTTTCAGTATTTTCCTTTTCTAGGTGAACATTTTTTCTTAATATTTCTATCCGATCATACACTGTACGGGAGTTGCTGTTAACGGCCACAACTTTTCCTTTTAAACCGTCTAGAATAGTATTTCTCAAGATATCTGATATCTCCTCCTCTCTATTTACTTTCATTACTGACGTTCTATCTTTCATTTCGTTATCTACCACTTTGATGCTGATGCCTTCAACATTCATTATTATTTCAATTTCGAAAGTGTCACACACAACTGATAATAGATGGCGAAAATTAGATTTCCATTGATTAACTAATTTCAGATCTTTGAAGTTATATTATATTTAATTGGAGCAGTCAAGACAACGTTTAAAACATCTCAAATACTCAATTCCTTCATCTCTACATTGACTCATCCTCCACCCAATTAAAACATTACGCAACAATCCTTCCATTATTCTTTCAATCCTTGGTGTCTTTTTTCTCGAAGTGTAGCATGTCAGGACCTCAATATTTATCTCCCAAAGCTTGTAAAAGATCATGTGTTCTAAGGCGTCTTCAAAATTTCTTCTTTGCGGTTATACAGTAGTTAATTAGTAACTCATCTTTGTACTGTTCACGTACTGGGAGGACTCAACTTATACAATCTTACTTAAAACGATGGTCTCGATCTTTCAATCTCATTAACTTACTTCCTTACTTTCCCTAATTTTCCTCTGGTCTCCGAACTGGTGCACACTCTCTAAGACTATCCGTATTTCAATGAACTAATATTACTCTCTGAACTTAGCGGAGTTTCTTGTAATTGCCCTACCACAGAGTCTCGCCCTTTCTCTGTCCTGCTTTTACATCCCAGGCTTGATTCCTATGCTCATTCCTTATTATAGGTAAAGTTTTCAACACTCTTTTTTTATATTTTCTATGTCGGTAATTAGATCTGAATTTACATTTTTAAAAATTTTGGTGTGTATCGTGAAGCTATCTGGCTTTGGTCAACTAAACATGGCAATTGAAATGTACATACATACATACATACATACATACATACATACATACATACATACATACATACATACATACATACATACATACATACATACATACATACATACATACATCATTAAAGTAAATTTAGCTTTTGTAACTGTATAAATTTTCTAATGAATTCAATTTCTTTTTAATTATAGTTTTAATATTTCCCATACACATTTTTTTGACCTACTAATGTTTGTGAATTAGAAAAGCACGCGATTTTTTTCCTTTCTCTCTCCCACTCGAAATGATCCTCTTAAGTCCTACACATTTTCAACCTTTAACTTTTTTTATCGTTTTCTTTTTTTTTTTTTTTTTTAATTTGAATTTTAGAGCTCCTATTCGAAATGATTTCATAGGGTACCATAAAAGAAAAAAAAGTTTTATTTTGGTTCGAAAAAAATATTATTTTCCATTTTGTCACTTGTTCACACAGTAATTTGCTCTATATCCTTATTTATATTATATATATATAGTGAGGTATATATATATATATATATATATATATAGATATATATATATATTATATATAGTAATATATATAAGTATATATATATATATATAATATATATTATAGGTGGTAGGTATAGGTTTGAATATATAGTATAAAAAAGGTAAATACAGTATATATCGTATATATATATATATATTATATAATATATATAGTATATTATATATACTTATATATATAATATATATATACTATAATAGTATATATAATTATATATATAATATTATATATAGTCCCATATATTATATATAGTTATATACTATATATATATAGGAAACCAACATTTGTGGAGGAGTGAAAATATGAAAGATCAAAACCTTACCGGTAGCATGAATAATGAGGAAATCTGTTAAATCGGGGGTAAGAGAGCAGAACAGAGTGAGGATTAGAATGTGCGGAATGTCACGCGAACTCT
>JABUQX010012622.1:25000-30000 GCA_015478945.1 Trachelipus rathkii | reverse complement strand
AGAATTTTTTTCGTATTTAAAAAAAGTAAAATGATTTTATTTGAAACCCATTTGGCATCATCCGAAATCTCTTCGTAAAAGTCTTCAATTACATTGTTGTAGACTATTAAAATGACAATTAGATCTTCTCTTTTAACAAATTCTTCACTGTAACATTCCGTGTCGAAGTTTCCCACTTTGCTGATAACATAAGACGTGTTTTCCATCTCAGTTTTTTTCAAAATCGAATCAATATTTAAATTTTCAATTACTACATCTTCTGAAACTAGGAATAATCTTTCTCCTTTTAAATGAGATGAAAATACATTCGTAAGAAATGCTATAATAAAGTCTGTATAAGGAATGCTAGAAATTTGTTCAGGAGTAGATAGAAATCTTGAGTTTAATTCATCCCGCATTGCGAATGCGTTAGAAATGAAAACATTAAAGATAATTAATAAAGTTTAAATTATTTTTTCGCGTGCCGCCGTTAATTCTTCGGGTTGTCCAGCGAGTTTTATTTGGGATCCTCGCGATAGAATTAAATTCATAGTGAAACATTTCCAATCCTGAATTTAAAAAGGCAGACATACCTCTTATGGATCGATGATGCACAAAACTCCATCACGATGCAGTAAATTTCGACCGTAACCTACTATGGATCTAACTTTGGCCTTACAACATTTCCTTGTTTGTCGGGCTGGATTTTTGGCACTACGAAAATATGATGCTCGAGACGTCGGCTCTATCTGCACGGGCCCTGTCACACGTACGATGCGTAAAAATACGAATTATTAAAATAATTACTTTTTTTGTATTTTAAAATTTTTTGATTCTGCTCAAATGCGGCATTTTTATAACTTTAGATATACACATAAATATTACACTATATGAAAAAAAATAACTTGAATACTTTAAGATTTTTAGTTCTTTCTTTCTAAATGATAATAATAAAGCATTAATAGGGAGAGTCGGAGGGGAACGAATGGGTTCCAAACTTCAGGAGCTTCTGGGATTTGTAACAGGATAATAAAATGTTAAAAAAACTAATAATGTAAAATTCACAATTTTTCATTTGTATTATTTTTATAGCGTAATGTCAATTAAGGTAATCAGGGTTGGGGACATTTTGGTTTATCATAGTGGGTTTTTTAATTATAAATGTGGCTAAAATTACCGCCATTGACCTCGCTTAAAACGTTTTTTAATCGGCTTGGGTCGTTTTACGTAAGGGCGGCTATATGCTCTGCTGCATTGTTTTTCATGTCTTTCCTTCCAATAAAGACTGCAGCATTTTTTATATCGTCGGAATTAGTGGGTATCCGAAGTGTCCTACTTTTACTCTGTTATACGTCCAGTTTGGAACCAGCGCCCATAATACATCTAGTACTGTTGAGGTTCCGGAGATTCTTGGAGGCCAACTATTGGGCCACCGAGCGACCAATCCATAACGCTGTCTGGAGAACCATACGTACCGCTAAATGTTTGCTTGATCTGCGAGCCGAATGTGAGGGAGCTCTTTCTATCATGCCTGAAAAAGTGCATTGCCATCCAGACGTCACAGTAAACGATTTATTATTTTATGGGGCTGGTTCAAAAGTAAGGCACAAAAAGGAAAATTTTACATTCTTTATTCACTAATTAAAAGTATTCAAAATACTAATCTTTCTTTAAAGTAAGACATGAAACTTTAATCTTTTCTTTTAAAGTAAAACTAAAATATAATATTTCCATTGAAAGTACAACATAAAAATTTTAGCACATTTATTAAAACACTATGATTAGTGAACTATATATATGTTAAAATCGTGCATTAACGCTATAAAAAATGAAAACAATATGAATAATTGGAAAAAAATAAGAAACCATATATAAAAAAATGAGAACCATTTTTTTTTTTATTTTTACAAATTTAAAAATAATTTACCCGCTGGGTGGTACAAATCCGCGCCCCTTGTGCCTGGAAGTTTGGTCGTTCCCTCCCTGCTCAGCGCTGTATATGACATGATATAATATTTATTTATTTGGTATTTTTTATTTTTTTATTTTATTTATATTTTTAATTTATTTATTATTTATTCATTTATATTTATTTATTTGATATTAATATATATAATATTTTGTAATATATATAATATATTATAATATATATATATATATGTATATACTATATTATAAATATTATATAATATATAATATATATATATATATATATATATATATATATATATATATATATATATATATATATATATATATATATATATATTTTTTTATATAATATATAATATAATATATATATATTTTATATTTTATTTCAGTTCCGTGAAGTAAAACGCAATTTATATGATCGAAACGTCAACACTTTTATCAGAATAAGACTTAGCGACCACGAAATAGTAGGAGAAACAGTTATACTCCAAATGTCATTCGAACTAATAAGACCAGCTAATGTGTTTATTCACTTATGTACGGGGGAGCTTGGTCTCTCCTACAGGAGGTTTACACAGCAAGGAGTTTCGAATGCGAAGCGGCACAACCCGTTAGAAAATAAGATTAACCTAATGAACATTATCCCTCCGCAGGCCCAAATAAATGTAAACCCTTCGACATTTTACAACTCAACTAATAATGCTCCTATTGAAAGAACCAATGAATGCCTAAAAGTCATTCACGGAAATGGTTTTGCCAGCATTTATTCGTCAAGTGATATTCAGAATGATTTTTTGAAAATTGCAAGGGTTATTTATCCGCTAAACCTTCCTGAGCTTTTAACCCGTTATGAAGTGCCACAAGTTAAAATTTGTGATTGCGGGTTAGCTGTCAGAGCACAAGAGCCACTGCTTCTTGAAATTTAATTAAATATTATTTTAATTCAATTTTGTACAATTAAGCTGAAAAATATTTCCTAACCAATTAAGTTTTTATTATTTTATTACATTATCAATTTGTTTATTTTACTATTATATTATGGTTATCATAGATTGATTGTGATAATGATTATAATTTTGATTTTTATGATTATGATTAATTTATTTTCTAGTGTAATAAATACATTTCTCAACTTTTATTATTTTTCTTTCCTTTTACTATTTATACACCCCATTTTAGCCCATACCTAAAAATGGACACAAAATTCTTAATTTTCAGACAATTTTGACGGTGTAAAGCAAACTGGAGCTTTTTCTGACCGCTAAAACGTCGTTTTCGGGTGTTTTTCTGCTTGTAGTCATTTTTTCCTAATTTTCATTTTTTTTAAATCCTATGTTTTTGACATTTTTGGCATCAACTTCTACAAATTTTTTTCGAAATGACTTAAAACTTGAAATATACATAGATTGGTTATTACCTAGAGAATGCATGAAATAGTTTTGATATTTGACCACATATCTGAACAATGGTCAATTTGTAAAACCTACTTTTTTTGTTTTTAGAAATGAAAATTTGGGATAATTTTTTTCATGCTCATGCGATGAAGATGTGATTTTCAGAGCATGTGTATTCTGGGAAGATACACGTTTTTTTATTTAGATAATATCTTTGTATATGAAGAAGTTTTGGATTAGTCCTTAGAACAAATTTTCAAAAAAAAAAAAAAAAAAAAAATTGGGAATTTTTTTAAAAATTTTCTTTTGAGTATTCAAAAATTACCTAAGTAAAAAAGATGTACCTTGTCCGACTGTACAAGTCCTGAAAATTTGATGTGGATCGGATGAGCAGAAGCAAGAATATATCAACATTTCACCTTTTCCAAAAAAATTTTTTTTTAAAAAGTGAAATATTGATATATATTTTTATCTACTTATCTGATCAACATCAAATTTCCAAATATTTTTTTTGAAAATTCGCTCCAAGGTCAAATCCAAAGCTACTACTTATTCAAAAAAATTATCTACATAAAAAATGTGTATCTTCCCCTGACTACATATGCTCTGGAAATCTTATCCTGAAGCAGGTAAAAAATTATCGCACTTTTTCATTTTAAAAAAAAAAAGAAGATTTTGAATTTCGACATTGCTGAACACAAATTTTAAAACATCAACAAACTATTTGACGCATTTTCCAAGTAACACACCCATCTATGTATATAAGTCTTTTCGAAAAATTGCAGAAGTTGATGCCTAAAATGTCAAAAATATAGGTTTTAAAAAAATGAAAATTCGGAAAAAAATTACTACAAACAGGAAATCACCCAAAAACGACGTTTTAGAGGTCAGAAAATGATCTAGTTTGCTATTTATTCTATCAAAATTATCTGAAAATAAAAATTTTATGTCCATTTTTAGGTAGGGGCTAAATGTGCTGCTGGCTGATTGGACCATGACTTGGAAATTTGATCAACATTAACTCATAGATTTTACTTTTCATAATACGAATCCATTAAGAAAATATAAGTCTTTTAAATTTATTAGTAGGAGTAGTGGTAGTGCAACTACAGAACAATATAAATGATGAATGTAAATACTCTATAGAACTGTCATAAGCAATTTCAATTCAATTTCAAATTTCCTTGCTTGTGTAAAATGCTATTGAGAGCTGATCTAGTGTTAAAATGGTTCTTTATTGTAAATTTTTTTTATTGATTTATGAAAATTTAATATTACAATCGTTTATATATATATATATATATATATATATATATATAATATATATATATATATCTAGAATAGCTATATATATATATATATTTTTTTATAGTATATATATATATATATAAGTATATATATATATATATATATATATATATATATATATATATATATATTTTTATATTATATTATATATATATATATATATATACAAATCATATCTATATATATATATAAATATTATATTATATTATATATATATATATATATATATATATATATATATATATATATATATATATATATATCTTCCCTACATGTCCCCAGATGGGGGTAGGGTGGCAACATGCATCGGAAACAAAAGAAAAATTTAATCTAACTCGAAAGGAAAGACTTTCGACTTGGGGTAGGATGCCCAATATGCACTGGAAA
>JABUQX010012622.1:15000-17500 GCA_015478945.1 Trachelipus rathkii | reverse complement strand
CAGTTTATAATTGTGAGTCGTAAAAGCTGTTAAAATGGGTCTGATCGGTACGTTATTCTTATGTATTTTCGGGAGGCCGTACAAAATGCCGGGGGACGAACCATGAGCATATATTTCATTAAAAATAGATTTGCTGATTTTATCTGCTTTTAGGAGTTTTCTAAGGTAACGGTTTACTTTGTCTTCTAGAGAGAGAGACAAATTAATGGGGGTTTTGTTAGTGATAGGGTTAAATTTTGACGTGTCGGTAAGGATGTTTTTTAACTTGGCGACGTAATCTGATCTGTTCATTAATACTATTCCTTGACCTTTGTCTGGTCTGCAAATAATGATAGAGGTATCTTCTTTAAGAGATTTTAGTGTAACAAAGTCAGATCTTGAAATCAAAAATGAAAAAATTTTCCTTGGGTTGAATTTATAAAAGTGTTTATGGATGATTTGTTTAATTTTTAGGGTGACCATTTTAAAATCTAAATTATAAGGTTCATGATTCTTTAGAATGTGAAGCAAATTCTCAAATGCTCCAAAATAATTAATGAAGTTAATATTAAATCGTGGGAGGTTAAAATTTAAGCCTAGGCCTAGTAACCTCTTTTCATTGGAAGAGAGTAATTTATCTGAGAGGTTAAAAATGTATTTATCAGGATCTGGGAGGACACCGTCAAAATGTAAATTGAGCGATCTTAATTTATTTTTATGTCTAGATTTGCACACATCTATCCGTTTTGAAACAAGCGTTGATAACTTATTAGTAACAAAAAGAAAATCTATATACGATAAATCACTTTGTAAATTACTATAACACACATGGTAACGATCATCTATTTGCCTCCATTCTCTAAACTTAAAAGCTATTTCTTTATTTAATAATTTAAATTGAAAACCACGGTACAAATTACTATTATAAAAACGTTTAGTAAATAGTTTAAATCTGATGAATTTCGGAATAATATTATAAGCCTTACACGTTTTGAGGAATTCGAGATCCAGTCTGCGCTTCTGTCTTTTGTAACTTAGTCCCTCCAATTGTCTGATTGCACCGGTGGTGGCTTGGCCATATCTCTGTCGTATTATATTGATCCAATTCTTAGTTTTACGACTCACAATTATAAACTGGCAAAATTCTTAGTCCCTCTACTAACCCAATTTTCAACTAATGATTTTACAATAAAGAATTCCTACCAATTCAAGAACTGGCTATCCACTATTAATCTTCACAACTATTTCATGACCAGTTTTGATATTGAATCACTTTACACCAATATTCCCATTAACGATCCCATTAACATCCTACTAGAAAACATTTTTGAAGTTAATACACAATTTAATGGTTTTAATAAGAAAGAATTTAAAACACTTTTGCAACTTGCAGCCCAAGATACATACTTCTTTTTTGATAATGTATTATATACACAAACTAATTCCCTAGCTATGGGCTCACCATTAAGCTCAATCCTGGCCAATGCATACTTGATACACCACGAAAAAATCTGGCTTGAAAATTGTCCCCCCTTCTTCAAACCTACTTTCTATAAAAGATATATGGACGACACGTTCCTACTTTTTACAGATAAAAACAAAATTCCATATTTTTTTGACTATGTAAACTCACAGTTACCTAAACATAACTTTCACACATGAGGACGAATCGGAGAACTCCCTTCCTTTTTTGGATTTATTCATCAGAAAAACCTCATCAGATTTCTCCACGTCAATTTTTAGGAAAAAGACCTTTACAGGACTTGGCTTAAACTTTTTCAGCCATACCCCCTTGCTTTCAAATGTAATAGTATTAAAACCCTTTTATACAGAGCCTTTCATCTATCTTCCACTTATAGTTTGTTACACAAAGAATTCACATTTCTGTCAAATTTTTTCGTATCAAACCTCTTCCCTCTCTCTCTCATAAACAAATTTATCAACAAACTCTTAAACGCTGAATTAGACCCTCCCCCCATTATTTTCTTAACCCCTAAACTGAAGTTGTATATTCCTCTACCTTATTATGAACACATTTACACTAAACTACGTAAAGACCTTGCTCACGTTTTAAATAATAGTTTCCCACAATTAAACATCAATTTGATTTTCAATTCCTCCTTTACAATTGCTTCTTTTTGTAATCATAAAGAAAAAACACCCTCGCTACTCCGCTCTTCTGTTATTTACAAATTCAATTGTAACGGCTGTGATGCCGTTTATGTTGGTAGTACTTTACGCCAACTCAACGTAAGAGTGGATGAGCACAGAGGTGTTTCCACACGCACCAACCTTATACTCAATTCCCCTTCACACTCCGCTATACGTGACCACGCTCACACGCACGACCATTCCTTCAATCACACAAATTTTTCCATACTAACCCAAACAAAATCACCAACCAACCTAAATATTTTAGAATCTTTACATATTGCCGACATCAAACCCTCCCTCAACAACGATAGTGGCCCGTTTAAACTACTTCTTTAACCTCCAGATGAAAGTGTCTGTCGCGACTTCC
>JABUQX010012622.1:0-10000 GCA_015478945.1 Trachelipus rathkii | reverse complement strand
TATACGAAGTTAAATCCATGGGTTACATACGGACGGGACGACACACCTATTAAACGTAATGACCAAAGGTGTCTCGAGCCTGAAATTTTTGGTGAGAGGATTAGAGATTGGAGTTTCTAGAAAGAGTTAGTATTATTGGCGGCCTCACGATTTGGCTGCGCGGCACCGGTGCTGGCCGGCTGCGGAGTCCGGTGTTAATAAACATTCGTTAACAACATGTGGGTTGTGTTCTATACTTGGGTTTATCGGAGGTCGTAAGGATGTCTCGAACTCTATGATGGTTAAGTAAGATAACCGTAATAGGTGTGTGCTAGGACACCATTTGTGGGACAGCCCCCAAACTGAAATATTGATGTAGAAAGCTGAAACTTATGATATACAGCCTTTTTCAGGTTGTAATCTTGAGGTGTATCCGGGTAAATGACCCGATTTTGACAAATTTGAGGACCAGCCCCGTCGAAAATTGAAAAATATTTTCGTAGAGTAGGATGAAACTCCGGTATACAACCTTTTCTGAGAATGTATCTTAGATGTAGCCGGGAGTAAAATGACTGTGGGTTCCCCAGACGGGGTACTCACCCAAAATCTGAAATATTGACATAGAACAACGAAACTTGATATACGAGCTTTTTAGAAGATGTACCGGGTAAATGACCGATGGGAACAAATTTGAGGGACCGGCCCCCAAATCTGAAATATTGGCCTTAGACTGATGAAACTCGGTATACACAACCTTGCTGAGGATGGTATCTTAGATGCCCCAGGAGTAAAATGACAGATGGGACCAATTTGGGGGACCGGCCCCATAACCTGAAAATATTGACATAGAACGATGAAACTCGGTATACACCTACCATATAAGGTACTCACATCATATATGGGTTAAATAGCCGTACACAGCCTAAAGGGGGGGTCTCCGGGACCCCAAACCTGAAAATATTGACCAAGAAACGATGAACTCGGTATATACCTTTTCATATAAGGTCCATATGTATATGGGTAAATAGCCTTACACATCCAAAGGTTGGGTCACCAACAGCCCACAAACTGAAATAATTGGCGAGAAACAACGAAACTTGTAATACATCTTTCTTATGATGTATCCTGATCAGAAAGAAAGAAAATAAAAAAATAAAAATTAAAAAAAAATTAAAAAAATTAAAAAAAAATTTTTTTTTATAAATTAAAAAAAAAAGTTTTTTTAAAAATTAAAAAATTTTTTTTAAAAATTTAAAAAAAATTTTTTAAAAATTTAAAAATTTTAAAAAAATTTTAAAAAAAAATTAAAAAAAAAAAAATTAAAAATATTTTATTTTTTTTAATTTATAAAATAAAAAAGTTGCGTTTTTTATATAAATGCAAATTAGCCTCTAGAGCCTCTTGGAGCTCTGGAGGCCTCTGGAGCCTCTTGAGCCTCTTGAGCCTCCAGATCCCCATCCTCCCCCGCCTCACGACCCTCTCCATCTATGATCTATTGATTCATGTCATATTTTGTATAACAGCACAAAACTTTCATTTATTTTGTTTCTATATGCTTTGACAAGGTTGCCAATTGTATCGCTTTTTTCTATTTTATAAGCGTTATAGCAATTCTTTATTGTGCTTACCCTAAACCTGTAAATCAGTAAATCAAAACCACCCACTCTGTCCTCCTACCCCAATCTTGGATATTTATACATTAGCATAGTAATATTTAACAAAATTTTTAGCATAACCTTTGGTCTGATTATTATACTGAACCGATTGATATATGCTAAGTAACAAAGTTTCATACCATCAATACAAGCAAACATAGCATAACATGAACTAAGGAAATAATATACAACGACAAATCTAACGTAACCTACTCGCACTTTTTCTAACATATCATTGATATTTTTACATTAACATAGTATGATTTAACAAATTTTATCATAAATGTGTAATTGTCATCTTTCAACGAATATATACTAGACGTAACAGTTTTTCACATCATAAGCAAACATAACATCAACTGACAATGAATCTAATTGTTTACAATGACAAAACCTAACATACCTTTACGCTCGAATAACCAGCTAACAATAACAAAGTTTCTATTTAACACAATAAGTAACTAACATTTGCATACAGAACGAGCAATTTGACGCTGATACGGAAATATTTCATGTTACAAATCAGTAGCACGCGATGTTTGTTTATCTTATTTATTTTTCTTTTTAACCTACCATTTCTTTAAACTTTTTTTTGTTTTTAAAAAACTTTTATTTTTTTAAAAAAATATTATTTCTTTAAAACTTTTTGTTTTAAAAAATTTTATTTATTTTTACCACCAAACTTTATTGTCTTAAACTTTTTGTTTTTAATTTATTTTTCTTAAAAAACTTTATTTTTTACTAAAAATTTTATTCTTTTTATGTTTTAACAAAAAAATTTATATTTTTACATACACTAAAACATTAAATCAGTGAATCACTATCCATCCTATCATTCCCAACTCAACCATGATCTATAGATCCACTGATCTATTAGGATAGCATCTGACATAAAAAGTTTTACTATTTAAAAGTTAAACTACGAACATAACATACTTAACACACAAAGCAGTACGAATAAACAGCCATCACTAGCCTCTTACCCGATAAAGTTTACATGGTGGGGGTAAGTAAAACAAGTTTTTCATTTTTTTTTCTTTATAACATTAATTCTTTAATTAAAAAAATAAAATTAAACATAAATAAAAAACAAACACTTTTTATTTTAAACATATTAATTCACCTATCAAAGGACAGGGGATTCTGTATAAATGAGCAAGTTCTACATATTTTCTCCAGAGATTCAAACACCCTTTGGTAAGGATGTAAGTTAAATACTGCCTGCTGCAATTAATCCATTCTTCGGCATACATAGGTTCAGTAGCATGCATTCTCTCGTTCCAGAGAGATGTAAACGTATCTTGCTGATAAGTTATTAAGTACTCCTGTATTTCGCTTATACGGTAAAACCGTGTTTCTTTGTAAATATGTAGATTACAACGTGTGTTTATATGAATTAAATCTCGAGTATATCGACTCTTTAAGATTGAGACATTTAATCATTTTTCATTTAACCAAAGTGTAAATATTTGCAGATGATTGATCAGTGAAATCTATACATGTATGAGTGATGCGTCAGCTCGAGGGGTTCCAATAGTTTGCGTATACATCAATACTTTCTAACATTATCAGACGCTGTGAAAACAACCTTATTCTATTATAGCCCTCTCCACTGTCACTCTGGTAAGATATTTTTCACTTGATGGGATCCATCAATGATCATAATTAGCTTTACCAAGCTTCTGAGGTATCGATAATCTTGGATGAATTCATCAACCGAAATGAATAGGTCTATTATTTGGGTCACCTCGACTGGAATAAGGTAATATATCGCTCTCCAATTGTTTGACGAAAAATTAAAATACCACATACATTGGTATATAACGAAGGTCCTCGTAAAGATATTTCTAACGAGCTTAGGAGGCAGAATGAGATGCCACTCAATGCAGTACACAACGAAAATGTCTTTACTGAATGAAATCCGTAAAATATATAAACAGACTCATAAGGTAACGAGATTCTTTTCTTTCAACCAATCATAAGAACGTAAACAAGTATACGATGGACGAACGAACCATATTGGTTCAATACACCATGTTACAAACCGCTTATAACCCATAAACATTTCAGTTCATGTAAGTATTTTCATGTTCAGAGGTTACATTCAGAACATTTACTGTTCGTATTTGTATTTTCAAACCAGGTCTTACAATCAATTCGTTTCACTTTTTATATATGTATGGTCTGTTTCACTAGAATTATTAGATACAAGCTGAGTTTTATACTAGGGTCTTACGAACAAGTCGTTTCATGATTGTATTTGCATCACCTGTTTCACTAGACTTATCAGACACAAGTTCGAGAAAATTGCTTCAAGCTCCGCCCACTTTTACGAAACACTTACGCAATACTATGTCCTTCATAGGCATCTTACATAAAGGTAAATCTGTGGGGAAGTTAAACAAGTTTTCATTTTTATAACAAATAATTTTCAATGAAAAGAGCAATTTATAATAAATATATAAAAACCTATCCGGGCGGGCCCCCAAAAAAAAAACACTATCCAGCAACTCATTCGATACATATTAATTCAGCTATTCGTGGGACAGAGGATTTTGTATAATTTTTGAGCAAGTTCTATATATCTCTCCAGAGATTCAATGCCCTTTGAAAGGATGTAAATATAAATGGCTTCTCCAACACTAAACCATTTTTCTGCATATTTTGGTTCAGCAGCATTCAGTCTCTCACTCCAAAGAGAAGTAAACGTGTCCATGCTGATAGTTATTAATGAATGCCTGTATATAGCATTATACGGCAAACCACATGTTTCATTGTAAATATCATAGATTACACCATGAGCTATATGTATTAAGTCCTCGAGTATATCAACATAGTTAAGATGCGATGTTAATTCATTTTTTATTTTAAGCAATGCTGTAATATTTTCAGATGTTCGAACTGTGAAACCTATTATTGAACGCCAGAAAGTTGCCCCATCGATTGGTCTCCAATAGATGCGTACATCAAGGTTTTTAATATTGTCACACGACCAGAAAGTAGCATATACTCTATTAGAACCATTCTCACTGTCTCCCCAGTCTGATATTTTACAACGCCACGATGCATCGGGTAACACACAATCATTCGTTACCCAAGTTGCAACGGTGTCGATAATCTTGATGAATTCTTCAACAGATATGAATAAGGGTCTATTACCTGACCCTATGGCTGGAATACAACCAATGGATCGGTCTCCATTCGGTTTACGAATAAATATAAATGACACATTATCGGCTATAACGAAAGACCTCGTAAAGATATCAACAACAAGTGTAGAGATGCGAGGAGATGCCATCATACCAGCACAGCGAAAAATGTCTTACTGATGGCAATCGAGTGCGTAAGCAGTCTTCAAAGGTAATGAGATTGTTTCTTTCAACCAATCAGTTCGAGAATTTGCTCAAACTCCGCCCACTTTTTTTTCGAAACATTACGCAATACCATTGATTCTTGTTTTGTTAGGTCAACAAATATATGCTGACGTAACAAAGTTTTCACATCAATAAAGCTAACATATCATATTCTGAACTAAGAATATAACGCACAATGACAAAACTTAACATACCTTATGCTCGAATAAATGGCTAACATTAACAAAGTTCCATACTTAACAACACTAAAGTAATTAACAATGCATACAGAACGTGTACGAAGCTGATGTGGGTCCTGTTTCACTAGAGTTTATCAGTGCAGTTGAAAAAATTGTTCAAACTCCCCACTTTCGAAACATTACGCAATACCTATGATTCTTCTTTGGTTCGTTTTAGAAACATTAAGCTATACATTTGATGCTTGTTTGTCACAGGGTCGACATAACAAATTTATTAAAAAAAACATTTTATGTTTTTTGCTAATGTCTCTATGTTTTATAACAACTCTAAAAACTTTTATTTTTAATTTTATTTCATTAAAACCTTTTGTTTCTTTTTAAAAAACTTTTAATTTTTAATTTTATTTCGTTAAAACTTTTTTGTTTCTTTTTAAAAAACTTTTAATTTTTAATTTTATTTCGTTAAAACTTTTTGTTTTTACTAAAAATTTTTCTTTTTATTTCTATAACGAAAAAAATTTGTGTTTTTACATACTCTAAAGCAGTAAATCAGTAAATCAGTAAATCAAACCACTATCCCTCCATCCTCCTGACCATCCTTGATCTATTGATCTATTGATCTATTGATTCAAGTCACATTTCGAGTATCATTTAGCAAAAATGAAATGTATCATAACCTTGTCCGATTATCATACTGATCAACGAATATACTCTAACGTAATAAAGTTTCCACATCAATAAAGCAAACATAGCGTAACATGAACTAAGAAAATAATGTACAACGACAAACCTAACAACACTTACACACGAATAAACTGATAACATGAACAAAGTTCCACACTTAACACCAGTAAAGTAACTAACACTGCATGCAAAACGTAACCTATTCATACGTTTTCAAGCATATCACTAACATATTAACGTTAATCTTACAATGACACAGTAACATTTAGCAAAATGTATCATAACCTTGTCCGATTATCATACAGACCAACGACTATATGCTAACGTAACAAAGTTTTTTACATTATCATAGTAATATTTAACAAAAATTTATCATAACCTTATCTAAATATCATAATCCCCAGCAAATAGTTGCAAACATAACAAAGTTTTATCCAAACATAACATAAAAATAACTAAGTTTCATCCAAACATAACATAAAAATAAGTTCTTTGAATAAAATATCATAGTAAAGTGTAATAGTTTACTGAATTTAAAACAGTAAATTAGAAAATAAAACCATCCGTCCCCTCCCCTGCCCCTCCCCTGCCCCTCCCTACCCATCCCGTCCATGACCTTTGATCTTTCGATCTAATGATGCAGGTCACAATCGAGTATCATTTCAGATAAACTAGTACAAAAAATAAGTTCTTTATATATAACCAATGATATAGGCTAACGTAAACATTGCTTTTTTTCACATTAATAAAAGTTAACATAGGCAATTACCTGAACTAAGAATTAATGCACAATCTGACAAAAACCTAACACACCTTAAGAGCACGAATAAATACAAATAACAAAGTTCCAATACTTAACAGCACTAAGACCTAACACAGCGTACAAAGCGTAATCTATTCACACTTTTTCAAGCATAGCTCTAGCATATCATTGTTAATTTTACATTAACACTATTGATTTACGACGCATTTTCGAGTATCATTTCGGGTAAACATAGCTCAAAAATGAGTTCTTTATATACTACTGCGAATATCATGGCTAAATACAAATGTTTTTCACCATTAATAAAGCTAAATAATCAAATGACTAAGAAAAATATGTACAATAACAAACTTAACACAACTTACGCATGAATAACTGTTAACATTACAAAGTTCCACACTTAACACCCGTAAAGTAACTAGCATTGCTGCAAAACGTCACGCTATTCATACTTTTCCAAGCATATCTCTAACATATTACGTTAATTTTAATTGATACGTAAATATTTACATAAAATTTTCATAACAATGGTAATTTCATACATACCAACGAATAACTGTAAACATAACAAAGTTTTATCCAACATAACATAAAAAATAAGTTGTTGAATAAAATATCATAGTAAAATTTAATAGTTTTACTGATTTTAAAGCAGTAATCAGTAATCAGTAAAATCAAACCAGCAACCCCTCCCCACCCCTCCCACATGACCTTTTGATCAATTGATCTATTGATTCATGTCATATGATGTATAACATAAACTATAACACAAAAATTAAGTTTTTTATATACTAACCATCGAAATATCTAACGTAACAAGTTTTTACATTAATAAAGCTAACAATAACATAAACTGAACTAAGAATATAAGTACACGACAAACCTAAAGCTCCATACGTACGAATAAACACTAAATTAACAAACTTCGCACTTTAACATAGTAAAATACCTAAACATCGTACAAAACGTAACCAATTCACACTTTTTTCAACATATCTCTAACATGTAATGTTTAATTTTACATTAACTCGTAATATGTTGACAAAAATTAGCACTAACCCTGTCCTTAATCTCATTACTGACATACGAATATAAAGCTAACGTAACAAATTTTTTACATCAACTTCGTAATATTTAACAAAAATTTCATCATAACCTCGTTTAAATATCATAATCCCAAACGATGATTGCAAGCATGACAAAGTTTTACTGCAAACATAACATAAAGCGTATTATCTAACAATCCCTTAAAAAGTGTTCAATTATTCACAGTACAGCATTGACTATGAATTGATACTATCTTCATCAAGTGTCAATCGTTTCGAGTATAACATCATTTAACTATGAATAAAACGTAGACATTAGCAAAATTCTCGGGCGAACCTAACAATTAACTCCCATCAAAAGACTTAAACCTAGGCTACGTATTATGAAACATCATAGAGTTCACCGTAATATATTACAATATCGTCATACCTTCTCATCCACAATAAGTGTTAATTTTCAAACGGTTAATAAACGATAAATCAATATTTTAACATAACGTAACCTATACAAAATGATAATAACACAAAACAAATAAAACAGCTAACGAATAACAGTTTTCCATTAACCAAGAGTAAATCTACTAGCAACAACATCACTTCGCGATGAGAAATGCACAGGAGAGAATTGAGACCCTTTGACAAAGGGTGGTGAAACCCTCTGAGCATGGGGGATAACCCAACCGAAGTGGGTGTAAAGAACATGGTGTGATATTGGTCTCCGCATCACCACCGTGAATGGGCTGAAGAGCTTATCCCATTAACTATCGGAAGGGTAAAAACCGCTTACCCCTTCGGAAGGTGATCACATAACTCACAGGTTTCACTTATAAGGGGCAGCAATCCCCTTGGGCTTTCATCTTCAGTGAGGTGATGATGCCTTATTAGCTATTAGATACTCTTGGTTAAATGAAAACTGTTCATTCCGTACATTCAGGATAACGAAATGTAATGTTAATAATAACTATAAAAGACAGTGTGAATTAACCTGCAATGTATGAGAAATGACTGAGTATTGTAAGATATCATATGTGTTAACATGTCGATAGATGTCGTCAGAACGTGAGACCTTAGGCATAAGTAATATTAGTTGAAAGTATGTTTAGGTTCAGCCAGAACATTTGCCTAATGTCTCGTTTATACATTCAATATACACAATGTTAGTAATCTACACAATCCGAACACGATTTTGAAATCTTGTGAAGATAGTCTACACAATTCATAGTTCAGGATGCTCTGGTGACTTCTGATAGAGTTGAAAACACTTATCTGTTAAGGATTTTGTTACGCATAATCGAGCTTTTATTTTGTTTGGTAAACTTTGTTTATAGCATTGCAATTATTCGTTTGGGGAATTATGATATTTAAGACCGAGGTTGTGATGAATTTTTGTTAATATTACGAAGTTGATGTAAAAATTTGTTACGTTAGCCTTATATTCGTTGTCAGTATGATGATTAGACAGGTTTATGCTAAATTTTTGTTTAAATATTACTATTGTTTTTAATGTAAAATTAACAATTGACATGGTTAGAATATCTTGAAAAATTTGTGAATGGTTACGGTTTGTACGATGTGTAGGTATTTTTACTAATGTTAAGTGCGGGAAGGTTTGTTAATGTTAGTAAGTTTAGTCGTACGTATGAGCTTTGGTTGTCGTGTACATTAGATTCCTAAGTTCAGGTTATGTTAATGTTAGCTTTATTAAGTAAAAATTGTACGTTTTAGCATATATTCGATGGTTAGTTAATAAAAGAACTTTTTTTGTGTTATGTTTAGTCGAATGATACTCGAAATATGACATGAATCAATAGATCAAATAGATCAAAGGTCATGGTGGGAGGGGTGGGGAGGGGTTGCTGGTTTGATTTTACTGATTTAGCTGATTTCCTGCTTTAAATCAGTAAACATACAATTTTAACTATGATATTTTTATTCAACAACTTATTTTTTATGTATGATTTGGATAAACTTTGTTATGTTTACAGTTATTCGTTGGTTATGTATGATAATTAGCCATGGTTATGATCAATTTTTGTTAAATATGTATGTATCATAATGTAAAATTACCGTTAATATGTTAGAGATATGGCTTGGAAAAGTATGAATAGGGGACGTTTTGCATGCAAATGCTCGTTAGCTTTACGGGTTTAAGTGTGGAACTTTTTGTAATGTTAACTGTTTATTAGTGCGCTAAGTTGTGTTAAGTTTGTTTTTGTACATTATTTTCTTAGTTCATTTGATGATTATGTAGCTTTATTAATGTTGAAAACATTGTATGTTTGCATATTTCGCGTGTTAGTATATAAAGAATCATTTTGAG
>JABUQX010012621.1:57500-67252 GCA_015478945.1 Trachelipus rathkii | reverse complement strand
ACCGCTACAGCCCAGAAAATTGCACAGTTTGGCTGTGATCTCATTTGTCGGCGGCGCGAAAAATCATCGCGTCCATCACTCCTCCTCTCAAAATGAGGCCGGGAACAGATGTAACCGTGAATCGGAAACGTATGCGGCATATAACGGGAATTATTCTCGCATGGCAACAATGAAGCCCGTGCCTCCGCTGACGTCTGCGCGTTCAACAAGACGGCGCTACTAGCAATACACGCCGATAAACAATGGACCTATAGAAATCATCTTGACCCTTTGACAATTGTCTCCACGTTTTGGAACCTGTGAAATGGAATCCTAGATCAGTGAGATATCACATCCATTTGGTTATTTACTCTTTGTCGAGTTACGTGAAGCTATTCGTCTTTCAGGGATAAGCCAGCCTCCATAGACGCTTCTTAGAAAGCCAACATTGCTCACTCATTCGCGACCATAACGGTCGCTATGCTCGAACGCCATCCCTTCCACAATTGGGACCGCTTCAGGCTATTGAACCATTAAACCGTGGTCGGCCGCGGCCAAACATTTAAATGAGATATCTTTAAAAAGTAAATCCATACCATGTTCTTTCGACTCATAATAAACTTTTTACCATAAGCTTCAATGCTATGCTTTTTATTTCCATCGTAAAAACAAACCTCCAAATGAATATCACCCTCTATACTTATATATATATATATATATATAGATATATATTATATATATATATATATATATAATATATATTATTATATATTATTATATATATATACTATTATATATATATGATATATATATATATATATATAATATATATATATATTATACATAATTACATGAGAAAGAGAGAGAGAGAGAGAGTGAGTAATTAATGCCAAGATTTTATTCTATATAATATAGTTTTATAATGGATTTGGAAAAGTAAATTTTTCTTTTTAATAAAACGTAATTAAAAACTTTAATCTCATTTGAATCTTTTTTTTTTATGCAAAATGTTTCAAAGTATTAAAAAAAAAAGAAAAAAATGAAAAAAGTAAAAGTTTTACTAAATTAAAAAATGGAAAGAAGACACACCATTAAATAATAATTATGATTTTTATAAAATAAACATTTTTAAAACCGGTTTTAGTGAACATATTTTTTTCAATTAAATTGCTAGAAATTAGTTTAGATATCGTAAAAATTTCAAGGGGAAAACATTTAATCTTCCAAGGAAAATAATTTTTGCCTTATCATGTCACTGGACCTGGTGTGTTAACTTTTTTTCATCATTATGGTTTGGAGCCGGATTTTGATGTTATTTCTCATGGCCAATACATATAAATATATATATACTATATTATATACTATATTATATATATATTATATATAATATATATAATATAATATTAATAATATATATATATATATAAGTATATATATATATAGATATATATTCATATATATACTATATATAGTACTATATATATAGTATATATATATATATTTTATATATATATTTTTGAGATATTTTTTTTTTTTCTCTATAATATATATATATATATATATAATAATATATATTATATATATATATATATATATAATATATATATATTATCACACAGCGTATCGCCTTGCCTTCTCCCATAAACTGGGGGTAGGGTGTTTTCAACATGCACTAAGGTTCGAGGCATGCATGAGTATTATCTTAATATAATAGTAAATAGCGGGGACCCAAACCCAGCTACCACACTCAATAATTATATATATATACTATACATATTATATTAATAATACTAATATAATACTATATAATACTTATATGACAATAGTATATATAGTTATAATATAATATATATAGAGAGAGAGAGGGAGAGAGAGAGAGATAGAGAGGAGAGAGAGAAGAGAGGAGAGAGAGAGAGAGACGAGAGAGAGAGAGAAGGGAGAGAGGAAGAGAGAGAGAGAAAGAGTGATGAGAGAAAAGAGAGAGAAAGAGACGAGAGAGAAAGTAATATATAGGAGAGAGAGAGAGAGAAGAGAGAGAGCAGATGAGAGTAGAGAGCAGAGAGACCTGCCATTGTCTGAAATTTGGTCCGCACCCGCCCATTTACCCGTTACGTTGTTCCATAGCTCCCCATGCCCAACCAGTGATTATTCTAATGCCATTTCCGCACTGCCCTCACGCGTCAGTTATTTTTAGAATTGCTTTTAAGCCTCTATACCAGCCCGTGATTTTTCAAATGTTTTTTTCAGGCCGATCAATATATCGATTTTTTTTTAGAAGCAGTTTCAGTAAATTAATAGTGCAAAATTACATGCGGCACAGTAACCATTCTTGTGACTTATATATAATATATATATACTATATACTTTTATATATATATAATAAATATATATATATTCTATATCTCTATATATATATATATTAACGTATATATAACTATACCTATTACCTAATACTATAACCAATTAACATACTATATAATAAATATATATAACTAAATAATATACTTATATATATATATAGTATACCTAATATACTATATAATATATATATATACTTAGTAAGTATAATATATATATATATATTAATATATATATATATATAATATTATATAATAATATACCTATTATATATATATAATACAAATTATTTTTATTGGGCATCGATACAAAAAATTTGCTTTAGCGATACCGATACATCGATACACAAAAAATTTACTTTTAGCGATACCGATACACCGATACTTGCTTACCTTCTTTGGCAATACACAAACATACATGTATCGCCGATTACATGTATCTAGATACTTTAAAACTAGAGATTATAAATTATACGTATGATATTATATAATATAATATATATATATAATATATATATATATATATATATATATATAACATATCCATATATAATAACTACTACTAGTATATACTATATATAACTATTCAATATAGACTATATATATTTTTACTATATCAGTAGTATGGGGTGAAACATATATATAGTATATAATTATATAATATATTACTATATTATATATATAGTATTATATATATATATAATTATCTATATACTATAATATATATATATATACTACTATAGTATATTATATATATATAACTATATATATATATATAACTATATTTATATATATAAGTATCCGATGATCATATATATATATATACTATACTTAGAACTATATACTTATATACTATCTATATTATAATATTATATTATATAATATATATATTATATATATAATACTATATATATACTCAATATATATATAGTCTATATATATATTAATTTATAATATATATAATATATATAAGCTCTACAATTGTAAGAGAATATGATTGAGAAAACTAAAAGATTAGGAAACCTGATTTTTCTCATACACTGAAATTTCCTTAAAAATACAAAGCTGCTAAACATTCATCAGACAGTCTGCCTCTTTTAAGAGAATGAATATAACCTACCAGAACTGAAGAGTCTTTCTACTGATGTTGATGATGGTAGTGGGGTGTTGTATTTTAAAAAAATGAAAAAACTGCACACCAGGAAAAAACAGTTCCAGTGAAAATTTTTATTTGCGCCAAAATATTTGTAAAACCTCCATAATCCATCGAATCTTTGGCTTGTTAGTCGTTGATGTTTCATAATCAAAAAAGTCATCGGCCACTACTTTCAGAAACTGCAAAATCAGTCATGCTATTTGGCTATCTTTATGGAGGGCCTTTATAGAATTCAACAGCATTTCTTGGACTCCTTTCGTCATTGCAGTAGTTTTGATGTCAATGTTAATCGAATTGATAGCCACTTTAACTTGAATTTTGGATTTGACACAGAAGCTAATATTGCTAGTTTAATTTCATGGCATATATCCAGATTGAAAAACTTCCGAAACCTATTTGAAAAACCCTTTGAAATAGTTCAGAAGTGGCTGACAATACTGAAGGGGCTCATTATTAAGACGATTAATTTTTTTTAATCAACTGCTAGAAGAGTGGGCAAACAAGCTCATAGAAAATCTAGTTTCAAAATATATATATATTATATATATACTAATAATATATTTTATTCTAATATTATATATATATATATATATATATATATATATACTATATATATATATATTAGACTATATTTATTATATATAATATATATATATATATATAGCGTATATATATATATAGTGAGATATATAATTATATATATTATATAATATATATAATATATATATATATATAATATATATATATATATATAATATATATATATACCATATATTAGATAATTTAACAACTTACAACAGCTCCAGAAAGGTCAAGACCCTGTCAAAGGGGTCAGAGCTCTTTCCTCCATCTTTCCTCTAATCTCCATGACTCCCTCTTCTCAATTCCCTCATCGACAGCATTCCATGTCTTCTCAAGGAGTCCTTCACCTACTGTCTCCACTCCCATCTCCTCATGGTAACTCTCCCCTCTTGCATCCCCTCCAGGTGTCCCCACCATCTCAATCTGGCTGGCATCCATCTTATTTAATATAGCCTTCACTCCAACACCCTCCTTTATTTTTATGTGGTTCTTTTGTCTGTTCTCTTCTAGTTTTCCCACTTACCACTCTTAAAACCACATCTCTGCCGATTATCTACTATATCCTCTCTTGTGAGTCGCTACTCCATGTCTCGCCCCCATATAGTAGAATCGTGTTAACATCTCGTCGAATATCACCTTTTTCACCTCCATACTCATTGTCTATCTTTTCAGCATGGTACCCTGCTCTTCAGCTTCCCCATACTGAGCCTATTCTACTTGTTATCTCCTTTACATTTCCTCCTCTCTTCCAAATACTCCACTCAAGCATTTGCATTTCTCCACCATCTATATCTCAGTCCCTTCCACATCTACTCTCAGCTCTCCCCTCCTTCTCCCCTATTAACCCACAATTGATCTTGAGTCTTCTATGTGTTTATAGTCAGACGGCATCTCTAAGCCGATTAGCCAAACATGTTACCACCTCTCTCCGTTCTATCTTCCTCTTTGCCTCCAGCATGCCAAGTTTTCATCTGCGCATAGCAGAATACAGTCCTAATCTTCCTATATCCTCCTCACTTTCTCTATCATTACATCCAGATAGCTATTAAACAAAATGATGACAACACGGCTTCCCTGTTGAACTGCCAGTTCTCACTAAAAACCATTCCTTATTCTCATATTCTGTTCTTACATTACATTTATTATTCTTATACAAACTCTCTAGGGCTTCTCTCAACTTTTTATACACAGCATATTCTCTCTCTCAGCACTCCTCCATAGTCCCTTCCTAGGTACTGAATCAAAAGCTTTTTCTTAGAACTTTGAAAGCTACATATGCTCGTTTATTATATTCCCTTACCTTTTCTAGCGATTCTCAAGGCGAACAGGAGATCCATCGTGCTTCTGTTCTTTCTATATCCGTGCTGCTCTTTCCCCATTCTCAGTGTTTTCACTAGTATTCTCTTTATGCCAAGTGTTCCAACAAGAATGTTACCCTGTAGTTGTTACACTCTCCTGAATCTTTTTTTCCCTTATATATTGGAACTATGATTGACTTTCCCCCCCCCCTCTCGTAGTACTTCGCTTCTCGTTCCAAACAGCCTATTAGAGCAATTTCAGAATCTTTCATTTTCTTCTACTCCCTCTTTTGTTAGTTATATCTTTGGGTATCCCATCTTCCGAATCTCATTGTTCTCAGAGTCACCTCCAACTCCTCCATAGTGATCTCCTCCCCTTCTTCATCCTCCCCTCCTTCAACTATCTCTTCTCCTCCCATCCCCCACCTGCTCATTCACATTTAACAGTTCTCTGAAGTATTCCGCTTATCTCCTGTTTGTCTGTTGATCTCACCAAAATTCACCTTGCTTATATCCTTGATATTGCACACTTTCCTCTTTGATCCTCTATACGTTTTGTCAGTCTAAAAAATCCTCTCCCTTTTGCCCTCACATCTTCACAAATTTCATTCCAAAAACTCTCTCTTTGCTTGCCTTTTCTTTTATCTTCTTTTCACCTCTCTGTTTCATTCTAACCCTCCAATATACGCGGCCCTTGTCTGTGCCTAAGTTCTATTTGCAACCACCTTCATCATCGACATACTATTTTCACTCCTAATCGCCTCCTTCATTTGCTTCAGTCCACAAGGCCTCTTGTGTCTTTTCCTCGTCCTCCTACCCATCCTTTAACCAGGGTCTCCTCTGCTGCCCTTTTACTTTTTCTTGTATCTCCCCCTATCTCTCCGACTCCTCCTAATTGTTCTAGATTCTGACTTATTATTTCAATATATTCCCTTTTCTTGTCACACTCACACTCCTTCAGTGACTCCACTTTAATCACATTTCTCTTTTCTTTATTCTGAAATTCGTTTGTCGTCACCTTCAGGTTCGTCCGTCTGGAAAAAGCGATGATCTTAATATATTTGACAGCCTTTGGTGCCACTTTCACATTGTTAGCCTACTATCAGACGATATTTTATATTCTATAATAGATCTCTGATCGAAATTCTCTTGTGATATTGTTCCATCTATATTTGTGAACCTATCTCATTCATGATCTCTCATTCCCTTCCATACACAAAAATCTGATCAAATCTCTCCGCAATATTTCTTATCCCTCTCCATACTGTCCCACATTCTCTCCACCTCGTCTCTTCTCCTCCCCACCCTTGCATTGAAATCACCAATGTAATATATATGTACTATATATATATATATAGCTATATATATATATATACATATTTATATATATCCAAGTATCATATATTGAAATATATACTAATATATATTTGTATTATATATAAGATATATATATATATATATATATTATATATACTATATATATATAATATATATATATATATATACGTATATAATATATTATAATATATTATATATATATATATCCATATATAGTATTATATATATATTATAACTATATAATATAATAATATAATATATATATAGTACAGAATACAGTTTGATAATCTTTTTGGAAAATGTATCGAGTATCCATGTACTCGATTTTTTTCCGATACATGGCTTAATAGAAAAAAAGCATAAAAAGCGATACGCATGACTCGATTGCATTTAGGATTGGTTGCTAAGAGGAATATCCGATAACCGATAACAAATTGTACGAATCGATACGTTATCGCCGATGCATTTATCTAGATACTGCCCATTCACTGTATATATATATATATATTTATATATAATATAATATATTAATATATCTATATATATATTAATATAAATTTAATATATTATATATATTATATATATATATAATATATATATATATATTATATTCTATATATAGTATATAGTATATATATATAATAGTATTATATATATATATTATATATATATTTATATATATATATTATATATATATATATATTATATATATATAATATATATTACTATAATATATACATATTTGTTGCTACCTATACTATAATTTATATCACTAATATATAATATATAGTAATAGATATACTGTTATATTCACTATATATACTTATACATATTTTACTATAATATATATACTGATTATTATATATATATATATAATATATATATACTACTATATATATATTATAATATATATATATTATATATATATATGTATAAAAATATACATAAAATATATATAATATATATATAGATATAATATATATATATATATAGTATATATAGTATATAATATATATATATAGATATATATATATATATATATATATATATATATATATATATTATCATAAAAATATATATATATATATTATTTATATAATATATAGTATGATATATATAATATATATAATATTATATAATATAATATTATATATATATATATATAGTTAAATTATATATTATATAAAAATATATAAATATATATATATGATATATAATTCTCCAACTGAAAAGCGCCAATCTCTTTCCGACCTCCTGATTTTCCTGAATGACCTAACTCACCCTGGATGGATCTCTGCATTTCCTCTTCCCTCCTCCTTCTTCTCTCAGGTGTCCTATGCCTTTGCCTGGGATTACATTGATCGGGGGCATGGGCTCCTGAAATCTATGAACGTTAGGAAAACGGGTGGCCCCGGATGGCATTCCTCCCGTGTTTTGAGGGAGTGTGCTTCCGTGCTGACCCCGCCTATCGTTCAACTATATTCTCTTAGGTCTCAATACTAACACTTTCCCTCAGTGTTGGAAGCACGCACGTGTCCACCAGTTCCGAAAAAAAGTAGCCGCTCTGATCCTTTCTAACTATCGCCCTAATAGCTCTCACTTGTATTCTATCTAAAGTATCTTTGAAACCCTTCTCAACTTCATTCTTTAGAGCATCTGGAATCTCATTCACTTCTTTCCGATCGCCAGTATGGCTTTCGGCGCTCGAAGTCTACTGGCGATTACCCTTCTATATTACTATTTATGGTTTCCGCCCTTATGAACCTATGGAGACTTCCGGGGCGCTTTGACATTATCCAAAGCATTGACTGGTATGCACTCTCACTGCTCGTCCCAGGCTCCCTTTCTTTGGGTTTCCTCCTTCTCGTTGCTTACTTAAGTCTAGTTTTCTCTCAAATCGCTTCAAATCGGCTTGTGGTTGAGGGAGCGACTTCTTCTTTTTCTGTCAATTGTGTGTTTCCTCAGGGTTCTGTTCTTATTTCCCACTTTATTCTTATTTCATAATGCATTTCTCACCTGGCACATCTAAACTCTATCACTCGGAGCATTGCCGATGACTCGACCTTAATTCCTTCAAACTTTCCATTCAAATTCTGCTCGCCTCGTTTTTACTTCTAGAATTGCCCTCTCGTCTTAATCTTCCGATTCCTATTCTCGCAGATCTGGGATAGAATTTCCGGCGTGGCGTGTCTCAACCTTGTTTGAAATTCATTCTTTAAAACTCAACTTCTACAAATCTCCTCTCTCTAAAACACCTTCCAAACTTTCCTATCTCTTTCGACGAGTCTCTCGTCTCTCCTGTTGACAAATAAACAACATCCTTGCCTTAACATAAACAAATAAAGGTTCTTGGAACCTCCCATCACCAACGGTTTATCTGACATCAGAGAAACTGGAATTCTGTTTAGACTGCGGGACTTTTTTCCTCTCTCAGTTACTCCGCTACACAAGAGCCTCATCCGCTACTGTTACTGCTTCTCTATCTGGTGGGCCTCTGGTTTCACCCGACTTTTTGGAACAAGGGTCGAGTCAAAGGCCAAAAGACTCTATAAACTGTTCCGTTACTTTTCCGACTTCACGTGACCCTCTATCTTGCGGTCGATTTTTGGTTGCTCTATCTCTCCCCTTTCTATAGGTACCGCAGCGGCAGTGTGCTCGAGGGAACTTGTCACTCGCATTAACCACCACCTTTACACGCGCCCGCTTAGCACAAGTGGGTGCTGGTGTGTCTGCCGCATGGAGTTTTGTGTGATATTAGGTTAAACTCACAGGCTAGTTCGCTGCGGTGCTTCCTTCTTTTCCTGCCACCTCTGTTCTGCTGGAATTTCTCTTCCATCTTCTGTGTTTTCCACTCAATTGAATTTAAACTCCCTCACTTCAAAGCTTGCGTTCTGTGCTCATCTGCTAATTTGCGTTAGTTTTGGTGAGCGTCTGAGGCGTGTAACAAACCCCCTCTTGAATAGGGCTCGCCGTGATGGTGGTTGATAACTGAAATATAATATATCTTATATATATATATATATTATATAATATTATATATAA
>JABUQX010012621.1:45000-55000 GCA_015478945.1 Trachelipus rathkii | reverse complement strand
TGTCGTCTTTGACTGCGACCCCTAATCCAAAAGCCGGTGAAAAACCGAGAGCCCCCCAGGATATGAGAGCGAGTACTCTTGCCATAACAAAGGGGTGTGTGGAATGAAGGTATTTTAGACCTTCTTGTAATGAGCCTGGCAGAGCCACGATGACTGAGAACGGAAGGAAAAAAGTCTGCGCAGATGTCTAAAGCAGACAAAACTCCCAGTTTCTCTTTGAGGCAGGGAAGTGGGCGCCGTAGCAACCGTTGTGAAAATGTGAGGGTGGTTTGTGATGCTTTTCGTCGAGAGAGAGTATGTGGCGCTTTGAGTTGTTTTAGTAAGTACCTCAAGGATGTTTAGTTTCGGTCAACGGAAAGGGAGAGACGCAGAGAAGCCGTCGAAAAGAGAATAGGCAGAGTAGGGCTTGTATGATTAGGTGGATCCTTACGAATACGCAGGAGGAGAGTTTCTGTAAGAAGTTAATATTATAGGAGCAGTTATGACATTAGTAAGCGAGGTGTAGTGAAAGCAATGCCTTGAGGGTACCAGAAGGAGATTGGAGAGTGTAAAAATGGCGAAGATACGGGTGTGTCTATCCTAGTCATATCTCGCGTGATCATAGAGCGGTATCTTATTGAGGTAGTATTGAGTTCTGATATAGTTATGTTATTGATGAGGCGCGATAAGTGTGCACATCGCGGACGGTACGGTGGCTGACGGGGTAATCACTTCGTGATCTAAGCGACGGCGAGATGGATACGCGCCGAACAGAATCAGATGGGCTATAAGGTCTGTACGGCGCTCGCAGTGTATCAGACCCAGTGCGCTCACAGAGTCCCGCTTTTGGGATCTGGCGTACGTCTGGGGCCCTTAGACGCAGGCTGGAAGCCTATACGGGTACAGGGGCAGCGTGTGGGGGCTAAGGCTCAGGCACTGGGGGTGGTGAATGGATTGTATCCCGCATTGGGTTGGAGAACCACTGCGAGCCTTACAAATTTAATGTCGTTCTGGGATTGTATCACTTTCCTTTTTTCTGTTTGAACTTATCATCTGGCAAACCCGACACACTATATTAGTCATGAATGACACAGATGGAGGTATATGCAGATTGGACATGGAGCGTGTTTTACTTGGGCATTGAGCATAAGTGCAGCAGATTATTAGTCTGTTTTGTGATTCGGCTAGAATCGCGGATGGTGAGTGTCCGATGGTATGTCAGTATGGAAACTAGGTTGGCACAGAGCTTTGTGGTAGTTAGCCTGTTGTATTAAGTAGCCTGAGGATCAATTTACATGAACGAAGCAAGCTTACGTAGACGTAATGTTCAAGATTGATCATTTGGTCAATGAAAGTAGGAAAATTCTCTTCGTATGCAGAATGGAGGTCTTTTATTCCTAAATATACAGCTTGTTAGCGTGTTGAGAAGGTTGAATGTTATTTAGAATACAATCTATATAATGAAAAAAATATAGAGTTGGCAGGTGTAAAAAACTTTCGACAGTTTTGCAATTGATTCTTTTATTGTATGAGTAAAGCGCAAGTCAGACGCTGAGCTTTGGATGAGTGTTGAAAGTCAGAGTTCACAATTCATGTATACCTATTGTATAGATGTTTCGCGATCACGCGGAAATTTTCTGCTTGCAACTTGGCTATACTTATCGCCGTATTGAATAGTTATCCAGCATTATCTCGACTGATCAGTCAACCGACCATGCTATCCGGACTGCGTTGCTGGGACCTAGTAACGCCGACTTGTTCGATCGTCGGTGAGCGTGAGGTTGCCGACTGAGTAGGAGATGACCTGAACTAGGGGTGTGGCTCCGACTCATCCCGACTTGTAGCCATGGGACTAGGAAAGCTTGACTCTTTTGGTGTAGGGGCGTTGTCATTTGAGTATTGCTGAGCAGGTTGGCTATGACAAGATGCTTTGAGTTTGATAATGACATGATGGGGACCGAGACTCTGGGCGTTGTCCGGGGGTAACCCACTCCAGACTCCGACGTCTTGAAAATTACCGCGACTCCGGACTCTTTTTTGTTTTTCCGATTCCGACTTCCCGACTATCCCACTCTCTTCAAAATTCAGCTCCCGACTCCGCTACTCCGACTCCGACTCCGACTCCACAACCCTGGTTACTGCAACCCGTCTGCCTGTATTGCCCACACTACCAACTCTTCTAATAGTACAAAAAGCAGCCCTTGATTCAATCTCCCGTCCAAAAAGCCCTCAACAAGCCTATTCTGAGTACTAACTCTCAACAAACCCAGCAATGATAACTAAGCTCTGGTTTCATCCAGTAACAAAATTTTTGAAAATTTATCCTTCTTAAGATCACAACAAGTCCCATACCTACGCAAATAGGTTCACCAAACTTATGCAAGAGGACTGTTTCTTTGTCCTTTAATTCGCCTCCTGCTATTACTCAAATCCCTGAAAAAGAAGTTTCTAAACACACAGAAAAGAAATAGTCCGGCCCAAGGCTAAAAGATTTATTCGTTAAAATACAGAAAGCATTCGAATTTTAAACCAAAAACACAATAATCCCCAGACGTAAAAATATGCAACTCAGAAAGAGACCCTGCAATAAATCTTCCTCTAAAAGGAGACAAGCAATGGTCTTCCAAACAGATTGTACTCAAACAATCACACAGCTATTGAACACCCACCAAGCCAACCCTAATAAGTCTGCAAAGGATAATTCTAGCTCTCCTGAATCTTCCTATAACTCTTACTCCTGAATTTCCTCCTATGCCAGCCAACTCCTTAAGGGAATTCCTATAGACCCTATGGCAGAATAAATGGATAAAATAGCTTTTCCCAAAATGGAGCTTGATGTTATGAACCACTCTCTTTCTAAATTCTGATGCTTCCTGCTTTTCCAAGAAAAGTGAATGGAAAACTGTCCAACGTAAACGTCGCAAACGCTCTAAGCGTTCCTGGGGTCTGTTGGATGACCAATGAAGAAAGACGCCAGAGGTTCCCATTGCTCGTCAATCAAATTGCCCAATATCCTCCCAAAATCACTCGCATGAATTAATTAACAAAAAATAAACTGGGCAATATTTTGCTGTTTAGAGACTTGGAGTCGGATTGGAATCTTAGAACCGGAAACCCAATAACCAAAACCCCCGCCCAAACAATTCTCTAAAAGACGCAAAAAAACCCTTCCGGTGACAACCTCCTTCCCTATTCCATGGAAACCACTTGCTATATCCCTACAACCACCCGCCTCGCCTCCGCACTTTCTGAATTCTGCTTGCTTAGGCAGAAGTACTGATACCGTGCTCTCATTAATAAACATGTGCATAATGGTTGCTCTTCTATTAACCAACCAACCAAACCCACATAATAAGTTAGACTTAGTTGAACTCAACTTAACTTCGCATTCTATGGTGAACCCCTCACCAATACGTCGTGTTCGAAAACGTCTTCCCCAAAAGAGGTCATATCAACTTAAGAAAATCTCTTTTTATACAGCTCCCTACTCCGGTTTGTTTTATAACCTAGGAGACTTTCAACCGTCCACGCCATCTCCCTATGGGGTGAACCCCCCCCCCCGCCCCCCACTCCTGTGACTCCATCTAAGTCCAAGATCTCAATAGATCTCCTAACCCCTTTCCCCTATGGGATGCCTTAACAACCGTTCAAAAAGACCCAAGACCCACAGTAAACTCTCCGCGTAACATTGAGCGGTTTTAGTCACAATCAAAGTTACCAAGCGGCCCTCTTTCTTGTTATTGAATATTTCGCTTTTTTTCTTCCATTCTCTTTAATGATTCAACCATTTAATCTGCTTCCTCTTCTTTGATGCATTCATCGTCGGCAGGAGGGATCAAATCTAACCGGCAAATTAGGTTTTAAATGAGCTTGTACGTAAGTCCAGAATGCTACAAACCTTAACTTCCAGCTTGCGTTATAATCGAGCGAGGGGTTCCTTTTTTGATCCAGCTTATCTATCTCACTTTCTCCGCTACAATAACCTTTTCGGGTTTCCTGAACTGTGATCGTATCCTTTCACTTCCTTTCCAGAGCAAGTCTCATCTCGGCAGGCAGAAGGCTTGCATATTCCGCAATCTTCCTCGGGCAGGCGGTCGGAGGCGGTCCGGGCAACCCCTTGGTGATTCCAAGAGTGCGCCGATAGCCAACCGAGAGAAAGAAAAGGATTCGTCCACCCAACCACGTGATTATTTTTTAAAGCAGCCGCAACGAGATCTCGGCGAATTATCGCCAAACGCGTAACCAATTTTTTCGAACTTACATAACGACTGTTAACTCCACAACTCCCTTCCTTTAGTGTGGAAACTTGAGATGCACAGAAAATATCTCGTCACTCCAACAACCCCTCACCTACAGTCCTCCGTTATGGGCCTGATTATATGCCCGACACGATCCTCACTCTCCTGCTTGGCTGTTAGCGGATGCGTTAGTTATAGTTTTTCTTTACGCCATTCAAGTTCTTTTTCCGCTGAACCCGCCAAACCGTGTCTGAAAAGCCTTTCAAAAAACTGAGAGCTGACAAACAAGCACTACCAGAATTTTTCAACAGGTGAAAGGGGAAAGGGATCATACTGCATGAATCTTCTTTTTAATAACAAAACTTGAGAGTATCAAAACTGCATTGGCGAATAGCAAATGAAACCCGTGCTCTTGGTCCCAGACATGATTTTCGTAGCATTATGATTCCGTCATATCCATTCGCTCGGTCCATCAAACAATTTTTCTGGATTCTATAGAACAAAATCGGATCGACTTCTTCTTTTCCACTATTTGGACTAGCAGGCTTTTTGTAATTCCTGAATCCCCAACCGTGGCAAAGTTCTCGAAGGTTGGGCGGAAAACCAAGACGCCTATTTCGCTGACCTGTCGATTTCCTGTAAATTAATGGAGACAATGGCTTTAATGGGCCGCTTTCTCCTGTTCTAAAAAGAGTCGCCAGGCTTTTTCGAACTTCCAGTTTGATTCCCGCAAAAATCGTTCGAGCTGCGGGACCCCTTGGTAAAAACTAGACCCATGACAATCCGGAAGCCTTCTCAAACTGTGGGAGTGGTTCTTTGGCCTCTTTTGAACCTGAAAAAGCTAGCGACAACAACGTGGTGAACTGGGATTTCTCACTTAAACTGAGCTCATCGACGAATTCGAAACTATTCCTTCTTTTCATCCAAATGCCTTCTGTCAAACAGATTCCCATCCAGGTTCGATGCTCTTCTATCTATTACGGCGTGGCGCGCCACTTTATTCTGGATGAAGGCGTTCCGCAGGGTTAGTGTTCTAAGTGTAAACTACTATTGTGCTCTCGAATTTACTGATATCGTTCTTTCTAAATCGCCAGCGACTGTCATTTTTTCTCTCCTTGTCTATGTCGATGACCTTGCGTTATATATGGCCGGTGCCAGACTGCGATCTTAGACCTTTCTTGAAACGGCAGCTTCAACTAGCTATTGAGAATTTTTCACAATGGGGTAACTCCCATGGCTTCCATTTTTCTGCCACCAAAACCTCAGCAGTGGTTTTTAAGAAAAGGTGGATGGAATCCGAAGAAACTTGCCGACGCGTTCTTCCATCGAACCCTAATAACCTTATATTGGTTCACCACGCCATTCCTGTTACTATCAACAGGTCAAATTTCCTTGAACTCATTCTAGATTAAACCGACTAAACATATGCACCGCAATATTCTAAAACCTGAAAACAACTTGTCATTGCGTGCTTGACCTGTTTGCGTCCCATTCGTCGCCTCAAAAATCTTGGGGTGCTGGATCGCAAGTCACTTTTACTCCTCTACCAGTCGCCCTCAATCCCCGATCGAAACTGGACCTATGGCTGTACAATATAACGCGCCAGAACTCCATCAGAAACTACTGCACCCTGTTAACAGAACCCCATCAAAACTAGGCGATCCGTATCCCCACTGGAGAAGCCTTCCGATCGTCCCCCCAGGTGGCCTGAAGTTGAAAAGCCAAATGTGATGCCGGACAAACTCCTCTTCTTCGAAAGAGAATCACATGCATGTGGCACTAAAATTAATCCTCGTTTTTCAGCAAACTCAAACTACCGGTCTGGCTATGCACGCTGATAATTCTGCCAGGAGGATAACCTTCCAAATCCAATTACTTGCGGCGCATTTGCAAATACAACAGTTCCTATGAGACCGCTCTGTAAAGTTCCTTAACATTCCGAGCCTTTGCAAAAGGTGCTTGCCTTGGTCTCGTTACGACGGAGCGAGAGTACAACACCCTTTTGACTATTCCCCCGTTCCCCACCAATTTTGCTTGGCATCTTGACTCTCTTCCTCCCTGCGAGTCCAAATCTTGCACATCGTCTTCTGCCCTGTTAAAAGGCATCATTCCTTAGCTCATTCCTCCGGGTCGGTTCCGCAGTTTCACTTGATGATTCTTAAACCGATCTGTCCCATTGGTGTGATACTTGGAGGCTGGGGTACTTTGGATGTTGGTCGTTTCGGCTGTTAAGCGGGGGCTGTCGGCATCATATAAGACATGGTGTGACAGTTGGAGATTGAAAGTCAGTCTGAATAACAAATCGTGTCAAGAGGTCTTTGTATCCTGAGCCTGCACAATGAGCATCCTAGATATACGATAGACACCAACGGCGATCATCTATAAGTTAAAAGGCCATTATCTTCTGCGTAGTAATGAAGATTAACAAGGCACATGATCCACTCCCCCCGTCATGCTGATTTAGATTTTTACAGGCAGAATTTAATGGCGCTATAATGATTGCCGGTTTCTCGAATTCTAATCATTAAGCGAGATCACTCTATGTCCATTTATTCAGATTCGCTCAGCTCCCTCCTAGTGCTTAAAACCCCTTATTCTAAAAACACAATGGTATCGTCACTGTAGCAACAAATTTCTTCGGCCTGCTCCATTTCCGTACAAGAAAACAAATTATTTTATGTTGGACGCAGCCCTTTCATGTAAAGGGTAACTGACAGCTGAAGATCGCTTGAACAGAGGAAAAAATGGCCACCTCCTCTTTTCGAGTATGTTTTTCCCAGGCACCCGTCGTGCCCTTCGGCACGTTCATTGACTACCGACGGAGCGCCTTGCCGAGTGTTCACAGAGCTTCGACAATCTTCGCTGGATGCAATCGGACAAGGTGCCCCCTCCCATCACCAAATTACTATCCTGCTCTTTTTTCCTTTCTCCCGGGAGGAGAATAAGCCTGTGAGAAAAAATTAAACAGCCAGAGACCAATTACTGAGTGAGCTTTGCGCGAGTCTTGTTAGCAAGGGGAGTGCCTGGACGAGTGATCAGCTGGGAGTGAAAACTCAGAAACATAAAGCCGAATATTGGTGAGTCGTCTTCATCCCAGACGAAAACGCGTACCGAGGTATACTGGCCAGGCCTCCGATAATTGGCCCACACTTATATCCACTCACAAGTCACTTATAATGTCTCGGGAGCCCCTTTCCTCCCATTTTCAAATTTGCCGTAGCCCCCACACCTTCAATTTTTCCCCACTTGTTTTTGGGGTTTCGCCGTACGTTCATTGATGTTTTTCCATCTGGACACCTATTCACGTCGTCATTTTTCCTACCTTAAACCAGTCCCATAACACCCTCCCAAAAGATTATCCCATATCTTATCTGAATCGTTCCCACTTTTAGCAGTAACTCTATTTTTTCTTGTATCTTCAAGAAGTAAATATTTCTTTGTAACATTTGATTTTGTTTATGTAATCTAAGGAACTGCTTATATATACAAAGGGTAACAATTTTAATTTAGTTTTTATTTGTTTTTGACTGACAGAATATTCATTTCGCCATTCAAATCTCTCTTTGACATTTGAAGCATATTTATGACAGGGCCCCCCCATGGGGCTGATTTTTTCCAAGCCCAGTATGGCCGCTTCTTCGTGAGCCGTGGTCATGACTCCCCCCAGCTGACTATATATATATATATATATAATATAATATATAATAATATATAATATATATAAATATATAATATATATATTATAATTATATATAATATATTATTATATATATTATATAATATATATATATATATAATAATATATATATATATATATATATATATATATATATATATATATTGTTAAAATTGCAATTTAAATTAAAGGATTTCTGTAAATTTATCCCTTGGTGGCTAAATAATTAAAAAGAGTTGTTTGCTTAAATATTGACTTGAAAAAAAGAAGCTTTCTTTATCCCCACATCTATTTTCTTCCGACGGCGTCACAGCTTTCTTACCTTCTGTTAAACCTGAAATTTTTGCTCAAACTATTACCTCTAAGATGATTTTGGAACTTTTTTTATTCTCCACAAAATTTATGCATTTGATTGAAAATATCATAATTAATATACCCCAAATCTAAAAGTAGAATATAATTTTTATGCGAATATCTTTTTTTTTTTTTTTTTTCTTGAACTGAAAGATCATAAATTATAACTTCACTGACGAAAATTGTTTCGAGTTTTCTCTAGTAGTTCACAACGAGGAATACAAACCATTCATCTTTTTTAAAACCACAGGTATTTTTTATAAAATGGATTGGTAGAACTTAATATTAATTAGTTACCTATTAATTGCAGTTTTTCACGTTTTCTTCTTCTTTATTATTATTGAGACAATAACTTCAACTTGTGCATCACTTATAAATTTTTGGGTTATAGCAAGTGCTGAAGACTTCTTAAAACTTTATTTCGTCCTTTAATTAAATACTAACAAATAATATATTATATATAATATATATATATTAATATGGTATATATATATATATAAATATATATAATATATATACTAATATATATATATATATGGATAGTTATATCACTATATATATATATAATACATATAGTATATATAGTATATATATATATATATATATATATATTATATATATATATATATATATATATATATAATATATTATATATATATATATATAGTATACATATATATATAATATATGGTATATATATGAATATAATATATATTATATATATATATATATATAATAATATATATATATATATATATGATAGTATTATATATATATATATAAATAATTATATATTATTGGTATAGTTATATATATATATATATATATAATATATATTATATATATATATATATAATAATATATATTATATATAATGATATAATATATTATATATAATAAATATATTTAATATATATATATATATATATATATATATATATATATATATAATATATATATATATAATATATTATTATAAATATAATGTATTATAACAGTATATATATATATTAATTATATTATAATATATATATATATATTATATATATATATATATATAATATATTATATATTATATAATACAATTAATAATATATATAATATATATATATATTGTTATTATATATATAATATATACTATATATATATAATATAATATATTATATATATATATATAATATATATATATAGTATAATATATATATATATATATATATTTATATATATGATATATATAGTATATATATTATATATACTATATTATATATATATATAATATAATATTATATAATATATATATATATATATATAATATATATAGTATATAATATATTATATATATATGGATGTAGTATTAAGGGCAGTGAGAAAGGAGGTGGAGGACTTGGATGGAGATGCGATGGTTTTTGCAGATGACCTGGCGTGCTGGAAAAACTGGGGAGGGTGGTGGTTGCTTTTCATAACAAACTGAGAGAAGCGGTTCTGTGCCCATGAAACGTTAGATAAAACAGAAATTATGATAGTAAGTAAGAGAGGAGGGAGAGGAGTTGGTGGGGGAAAAGGTGGGATGGTGTGGTGATTTAGAACGTAGTGACAAATAACTAATATCTGGGGGAATGTTTGTGTAGAGAGGGAAGGAAGTGCTTTGGAGGATTGGCGAGGCAGAAAATTGATAAGTACGAGAAAACAGTTGGAGCTTTGCATCCTATCATCATGGATAATGAGATTGGAAGGGAGGTGAAGGGGATAAATT
>JABUQX010012621.1:35000-40000 GCA_015478945.1 Trachelipus rathkii | reverse complement strand
AGAGAGAGAAGAGAGAGAGAGAGCCTTATTAAACCTAATAACATCGAACGAGTGGATAATAATACTGCGACATAATTTCCTTCATTTCCTACATCAAAAGTCCTTTCACCAAAGACTAAGATTTATGTTTTTCGGTACTTGGATTTCTTGAAGAAGACTGAAAATACTGGCTATGCCATCCTTTTGGTTTAAGCTTCGGTGAAATTTTTAAACTCTGTGGCAATGTGGGACAAATGCATTTCCTTCGATATCTACGCATATTATATATGATATATACTATATATATTGCGTTATATATATTTATATGATATATAATATATATATATATATATATATATATCATAGATATATTATATATATATTATATATATATAATAATAATAATAATAATAATAATAATAATAATAATAATAATAATAATAATAATAATAGCTTATGTAAATTTTAGAATAAATATGGTGTCTGTCCACCAAATGGAGTCCCCATGGCTCAGTTTCCTCGAAATGTTTTTGCGCTTTTAAAATGTTTGAATTTTGTCATTCTCCGACTATGAATATCTTCGGTAACTTCAGAATCAGTTAACGAGGAATTGGAATAAAATTAACGTTCAGTTCTTTGTACAACAGCCTTAATACTTAAGTACAAACAATAGAGAGTTAAAATATACAATAAAACATTCTTTTGCAATATAAAAACATTTTTCTAAAATCACTTCCACTCACGGATAATCAAATTACTCTGGAATTTGAGTCATTAGCACAGTTGTTTCGAATGGTCGGAGATATAAAATGAGTTTAACCGATCAAAAATAGTTTGAGTGAATTCCCATGATCAGATGATGATGAGACTTTCCGTTGCTAAAACGTCTCTTTCGACCCTGATTGGTAAAGGATGCTCTTTATTGTTCACTTTTTTTTATTACTTACTAATATAAAAAAAAAAATCCTCTATACTCTCAACAGTTTTAAAATCGAAGTTTTAATCAACAATAATTCAATCTTTAAGTTATCAATGTTGTGAATCGAGGAAATATCTACAGAGATTGCACAAATAACCCTTAAATAGTAATATTGTTCTAAAGGAATAACAAGTAAATGATATATATATAATATATAATATGATATTAATATATATATAATATATTATAGTATATATATATATATATATAATATTATATATATATTATATATATATAATTAATAATAATAATATATAATAATAATAATAATTAATAATAATAATAATAAATAATAATATAGTGATTTGATCAGTGATAATTAATGGTTAATAATAGTGATATAATATATTAATAATATATATATATTATAATATATTATATATAATTATATATATATATATTATTATATATATATAATATAATATATTAAATATATATATATAATAATATATATTAAGTTTTAAATATATTATTAATATGATAAGTATAATCTTGAATGTCATGTGCTTGTGTATTTATGTATGTATTTATATATGTATGTATATATATGTTTTTTTTTTGTATTTTATATTATTTTATACAAAAAGTCCTCCGGTATATATTATTTATCGCAAACAAAGCGAGGGTCCCAGGTTCAGCAACTGGTCGGGTGGGAGAATGTGAGCTATTCTCTCCTTGGTCTTGGCTTCGTCCTGCTCGGAACGTAATTGAGTAACGCCCTCCTAGATTAGGGCTCTGCCCGCTTGAGCGGTGGTGTTTATCTTCTGTAATATATTTAATATATATTATATTATATATATATATAATATATTATATATATATATATATATATATATATTCAATTATATATATATATATTATTATATATATATATATATATATATTTATATATATATAATATATTATATATATATATATAATATATATATATAATATATCCTATAATATTTAGGCACTCGGTGGCGCAGTGGGTTGAGTGGTGCGTTTGCACGCTTAAGGTCGTGAGTTCGAGTCCTCGTCAAACGGGATTTGTACTTTCGACTAGTCACCAGGACGGACATGAAAAATTGCCGTTTGTAGGAGATTTTCTGTAATTCATTACAGTTTACGGCATAGTGTTGATTAAGCTAATCTCAATACCCTCCTGCTCACTCATCCATAGCAACACATCAACCGGTTAACAACCTTAATACACTACAGAACACTATCATTCTAATTTCGCCTGCATCGCACGTAGGTCTGTGAAGTCCAGAGCCTAGCCATTGCCACTGATGGCTTGAATATCTTGAGCTGGTCAGGACTGAGGCTGGGTTATATACTCTGATAACTGTGCAGCCTTTCATTGTATGGGCCACTGGTCGGGAAAACAACATTAAAAAAAAATATAACTTTCCGTTGTCGTGGTCAAAATTAACTACTACTATATCTATATATATATATATATACTCAACTATAATATATAATATTGTTATATATATAATATATATATATTATTATATATATTATATAGTATCATATATTATCCTGTATAATATATATATTAATATTATATATATAATTATATATATATATATATATATATATATATATATATATATATATATATATTAATGTTGATCGTTTGGAAATTGAATAGAATTATTAGGCACATGAAAAAGTTGAGTATGACGAGGAACGAGCATTAAAGGAGATTGACGAAGAGCTCTGAGGAAAAGATCCTCTGCATATACTCTCTCAAGGGTTTTTTGCTTTTCACATAAATTTCGCGTGTTACACTATGAAAAGAGGTCATGGATTTCAATATATATATATATACTATATATATATATAATATATATATATATATTATATATATATATATATATTATAATATATATATATATATATATATATATATATATATATATATATACTATATATATTATAATATATATATATATATATATATATATAATACTATTAAGCCCATTTGATATTCTATGAAGAGCTAGACGAAGCGATGATGGAATGAGAATATCCTTGAATACTGCAGTAGTGTCCTTATGGCATTTGAATGTGTTAAGTTGAACCTGTTGATGCTCTAGAATCTGAGAGAAGTGTTCGAGGCTACGATTTTCAATTGGGGTGAAGATTGGTATAATGAATTTCTGTCTGGAGTCTGAAAGTTGAACAAAAACAAATGTGATGTGTGGAAGGGCGGAGAGCCACAGGGAAGGCTTTCCCTTAAAGATTAATGTTTACGGAATGTTGGCTTGATTCTTTTTCAGAAGATGAGTTTAGAGGTTAATATCTTTAGTCACACAATTCAGTTAGTAATATTAATTGTTCATTTTCATAAGATATTTACTAACCTGATCTGGATAAATGTTAACCAATAATAGGGTGGTAGTGATTTTATTAAGATTTAGAAGCTTGTTCTGTGTTTCCATGAGCTTTTTTCTCAAGCTGATTTGCATCGCCACAAGAAATATATCCTAAGAGCAATTTTGGATACTAGCCTTTGGTAGTTTGATTGCTGTTCTTGTGTACGTATCGGGACTCCAGGCTTTTTCATCTGTTTTGCTTGCAAAACTTATTTTCCATTCTTCACAAATATTAAAAAAAATCGGTCCAGATTGAAATGAGCTATGGTGTGCCAAAGCGAGTTGAGCTCATTCTGGTTCAACAGCTGCGTATATTGGAAACTCAACCAAATATTTTTTACCAAAACTAGCATTCCCAGAACATCCACCTTTATTTATGACCACCTAACCTGAATTCAGTCTTCAGAGAGACATTCTTAGGGTACGGTAGTAATTTTTTGCCCTGAATCATTAGGAAGGTAAAACAGATACAGATCCTCATCAGAGCAAAATCAATGACAAAATTAGAATCGTTAGTAGTTTTCAGTCTTGTGGTTTCGAACACGTGCAATTTTTTAGATTTCAAGATTAGCTGACAGAAGCGCGCTAATATATTTTCTTCAATTATTTCACTCCGGTTCAACAGAAGTGATAACTTCCTTAAAATTCGGAAATCAGTTGTGTACTGTACCGATTGCTGAAGAAACTTCGCTTTGCTTTTTAAATCTTTTTTGCTAACTTCATATCAGTATTTTTTAGCATTTGATTTCTACATTTCGCCATACTGAAAATCCTTCAACAGCCTGTATTTGACGCACAAGTAGAGAACTTCAAACAAATCCTGTATAGTGTTCCTATGGCTTCTTAAGCGCAATGACCATTAGGACAAATAATATGCAAAGAACTTTGTATATTCTAACTGCTGAACAAACTAATCCACGTGATGCTTACTATTATATTAGCAGGCGACACCCACTCTGTCCTTAGTTTTACCTCAGATCTACTTGTTATAACAGTACTGGCCAAATATTTCAGAAACCTTAATCATGGACGTTAATTAACCAATTACAATACGAATAATAATTCCATTGGGCTTTTACTCAGTTAATATATATACTATATATATAAGATATATATAATATATATATATATATATAATATATATATATAATATATATATATATATATATTATTTATATATATATATTATATATATATTATATAGGATAGATAGATAGGGTGTATCATAATATGTGGCGAAAAAATTCAGTAATGATATTCCTTGCAACAATATAAGACAATATGTAGTATATAACATTTCACCGAAAACGCATCGTTTCCAAGATACACAAGGTGATGAAACTTATGTTGGACATATCTGATATATTCCATTGCCCGTCCCGTACCACATCTCAACCTTTAATAAAAAGCACAAATATATACCGTAGGAAAGGTTACTTACCTGTTATTTACTAATTCCGTATCTCGCTTCATTTATACATATACTAGTCCGTGTCACGTCAAGTTCTGTGTTAAAGTGTTGCTCATATTTTCAAAATGAATTACACAAATAGTGGAATGTGCGATATGCATTTTGGTTTTACGCGGTCGGTACGAAGACGGTAATCTTTAGCAGCTATGCGTCCTATGAAGAAATTACCTAATCGTTCATCTCGCATCAATACTATGTTTAACGTCTC
>JABUQX010012621.1:0-22500 GCA_015478945.1 Trachelipus rathkii | reverse complement strand
AGTCAAAGCGTTCATTCTCTGCTATTGCTATTGACCAGGCCCACGAACAAAACAATGCTTGCGTCAAAGGAGACGGCGGTGCTGTGGGCCAGACAGAGAACCCTGCAGCTCTGCGACGCTGGATGGTATCTGGTCCAGAGATGGCTCGTTTAATTCAGGAATTCGAGGGGTTAACCGAGAACAGGCATGACAAAGATGAACGGTACCATGAACAGAAGAGTCATGCACAGATGGCATACTTACAGGATGTACGATCGTTGAGAACAGCGATGACAGAGATGGGGAACCCTTTCGCTGAATACAGCAGTGATCTCCTTGTCCTGAACAGCAGAGACGTTGTGGATACAGCTGTGGCAGACGCAGTGCGGAAGATGGAAAAACTTGGACTACAGCAGTATGAGACATATGTTGAAAAGAGGCTTGTAAACCAGACAGTGCCAATCACAGATCCCATCAAGCGGAACAACCTACATCTTTTCAGCAGCACACCGGTAAGAGAGAAGTCAAGGAAAGAGCTCCAGATGTCTTCCCTGAAGTACGACTGTTCGCTCTTCTCCAGGCTATACATTGCCTCCCAGATACGGCATGGTGATCTGGACGAGTTCTTTCAACACGAAAACCAGGCTTGTCCACCGTCTCTGTCTCAGATGGGTGGCCTAAGAACTGGAACCAAGTCAGACTTGATACCTTGCCTCGAAACCTTACTTCCAGTGAATGAGGATGTCTCCACCCCTACAGTACAGGTCAACATCCTAGATGGTGCTGCCGTCATCAACATGCTGCGAACAGGGACAGCAAAGACATTCCAAAGTTATAGCACTGATGTCTTCGTGCCGTATATTACATCCCTCCTTCAACATGTAGACAGACTAGACATTGTGTGGGATGTGTACCTGACAGACAGTTTGAAGGCACACACTCGCAGCAAGAGAGGAAAGGGAGTTAGGAGACGAGTAGAGCCATCAACTGCGGTTCCTGGAAACTGGCAGGAGTTTCTTCGCATCGACGACAACAAGACGGAGCTGTTCTCCTTCCTGGCTTCTAACGTGGCAGACATTCCCACCAACAAACAGATCATCACCACACAAGGCACTGGCGTTCTTCGCTGCAATCGCGGGGACGTGTCAGCTCTAGCGCCATGCACACATGAAGAAGCTGACACTCGAATCATCCTACACCTACAGGATGCCGTTAAACAGGGGTACAGCAAGGTGTCAATACGCACAGTTGATACAGACGTGGTGGTCCTTGCCATAGCAGCGGCCAACCGCCTCAACATTTCGGAACTCTGGATTGCCTTTGGAGTTGGGAAGAGCTTCAGGTTCATCGCTGCTCATGAGATCGCAAAAGCTCTTGGTCCTGACCGATGTGTGGCCTTGCCGATGTTCCACGCGTTCACTGGTTGTGACACGGTGTCCTGTTTTGACGGAGGGAGCAAGCGACGGCATGGACACCTGGATCAAGTATGAAGACGTCACACCAGCATTCTGCGCCTTGGGTGCCATGCCAGACCCAAATGCCATTGACGATTGGATGCAACTACTGGAGCGATTTGTGGTCTTGCTCTACGATCGCACCAGCACAGAGGTCGGTGTGAACCAGGCAAGGAAACAGCTGTTCAGCAAGAAAGGCAGAGCTCTGGATGGTCTGCCTCCTACACAGGCTGCACTCATCCAACACACCAAGAGAGCTTGTTACCAGGCTGGTTACTGTTGGGCCCAAATGATGACACCTGTTCCAGAGCTTCCGTTCCCAGGTGAATGGGGTTGGAACAAGCAGTCAGGTGGTGTATGGAGTATAACCTGGACGACCCTACCAGAGGCATCAGAAGCTTGCAGGGAACTCTTGCGATGTGGCTGCAAGACCGGATGCAGGGGACGCTGCAAATGCCAGAAGGCGGCTCTTCAGTGTACAGCACTTTGTCACTGTGGTGGGCAGTGCTCTGAGTGACGGACGCGGACCACAAAGAACAAATAATTAATTATTTATTGTTTGGACAAATATATAGTCCTATTGACCTCCAAATAAAGTTTTGTAAGCTATTCTGTGTATCTCTGTACCTGCGAAACCAGAATTAATATTTCTTGCATTTGCAGAACCTTTCCTCATGATTAAAAATACGTGTAATGACGAAAACATGGTCAAAATTATAGGTTTTTAGGTCAAACTATTGATTGTTTCCCATTTCAACTTTTATTTGTGCAGCACAATGACTCATCTATGTTTTTTAATAACAAGGAAATTCATTCCCGGACATAGGATTAATTTGAACGTACAATACCAACGATTTTGACGTAAGGTATGGCAGCCATCTTAGAAATGGCCACCATTTCTGTCACAGGTCGAATCGGAGATGGCCCTATATCTAAATATCACAACTGAGACATAGTCTACCTGCGGACAAAATTACATGATTGTTTCATCAAACCCACAATAGTTCACCTATCTGCCGTACTATATATATAGTAGGGAGGAGGTAATTGGTAGGGTCAGAAAGTTAAAGAATGTTAAATCTGCAGGCCTAGATGGAATTACTGGTGAAATGATCAGGAATGGAGGCGAGATTATGATTGAATAGATTTGAAAGTTGTGTAATAAAGAGTTTATGGAGGGTATAGTTCGAGAGAATAGAGGAGAACAGTAATAGTACCCTTATTTAAGGGTAAAGAGGATGAGGATATGGGGAACTGTAGGAACTATAGGTGAATTAGTTTATTGAGTGTTGTAGGGAAGATATATGCTGGTATTTTGGTTGAATGAGTAAGTCGAGTGACTGAAGGACTGATTGGTGAAAAACAAGGTGCAATTAGAAGTGGTAGAAGATTTGTGGATCAAATTTTTACATTGAAACCAGTGATTAACAAAATGACTGTGAAGAAGAATAAATTGTATTTGGGTTTTAAGGATTTGTAACAGGCGTATGATAGGATAAATAGGGAAGCTCTGTGGCAGGTGGTAGTAATATATGGTGTTGGTGGTAGACTTCTGAATTGAATTAAAAGTATGTGTGACAATAGTATAGCGTGTTTAAGAATAAATAGAGTTGAAAGTGATTCGTATAAAATTAATAGCGGAGTAAGGAAGGGATGTGTTATGCATCCTAGATTATTTAATTTGTATATGGATTGGGTTATGAAAGAATTAGAGGTAGGGATGGCAAGAGGATGTGTTAGAATAATGGAAAATGGAAGAGATTGGAGGGTGCAATGCTTATTGTATGCGGATGATTTGGTTTTGTTTTGCGAATCTGAAGAGAGTTTGAGAGGATTGGTAGAGGGGTTACGCCGGGTGTGTAAAAGGAACGGTTTGAAAGTAAAAGTAGCTAAAAGTAAGGTTATGGTAGTGAGTGAGGAGAGTCCGCGGTGTGAAGCCATATTAGATGGAGAGCAGCTGGAACAAGTTTCTGAGATTAAATATTTAGAATATATGTTGGATGAAAAGGGAACGGATGATGCAGAGTGTAGTAGAAAAGTTGTGAATCGCAGGAAGGTGGTTGATAAAATTAAATCCTTGGTGGATGTGAAGGGATGTCTTGAGTGAGCTATGATTTTACATGGGGACATGTTTTTGCCTGTGTTAATGTATAGTAATGAAACTGTGATCTGGAATAAAAGGTATAGATCTAAGGTACAAAGTGTTCAGATAGACAATCTTAAGGGCGTGTTAGGTGTGAGAAGAATTGATAAAATGAGTGAGATGTGTTGTGAGAAGAAGGGCATAAATGAGAGAGTTAATGAGAGTACATTCAGATGGTTTAGTCATATGGAAAGAATGGATGATAGTCAGTTGGTTAAGCGGATGTATAGTGTTTAGTGTGCTGGGAATCAACAAGCTGAGAAACCAAAGAAAAAGTGGATTGAGTCTGTAATTGAATGCTTGAAGGAGAGAATGTGAGTTTGACAAAGGGGAGAAAAAAAGGGCGTAAAAGGAATGAATGGCGGGGTTTTGTGAGCGGGTATGGTTGGGGGCTTTAACCAGTTGATGAACCTACATTGACGAGATACCACAGTGAGGGTCCGTCACAGTCTCGTGAAACCTCTGGGTGGATTTTTCCGATAAGGACGAGCTCTCACTGGTTGTATAAAGGGTACGGTAAAAGGGGGGCTTTTCTTTTTTCTTTTTTCGAAATATATATATATATATATATTATATATATATATATATTATTATATATAATTATATAAAAAATAATTTATATATATATATATATATATATATTATATATATATATATATTATATATATATATATATATCATATATATATATATATTATATAAATACTATATATATATATATATATATATATAAGATATATATATATAGATAATTATATATTATATATATTATATATATATATATATATATATATGATATATATATATATATATATATATTTCCTTTTCCCTGTTTAACAAACAAAATTGTTTTTTAGGCTCCCCATGTAAAATGTTAACCAAACGCCGCTGGTTGTAGGTTGTAGGTTGTAGGTAGTAGGTTGTTGATATTTTGTTTGAAGTGTGCACCGAGTGACTGACGTATTGATTAATTATTGAAGAAGAAAATGCATTTAGAAGTAATGGAGGATATGTAGATCAAATTTTTACATTGAAGCAAAAGAGTGAGAAAATGAGAGAGAGAAGAAGAGAAAACTTTATTTAGGTTTTATGGATTTGCAACAGGATTAATAGGGAAGCTCTGTTGCAGGTGTTAGCATACTTTTTGGTGGTAGACTTCTGAATGGAATTAAAAGTTTGTATGTCGATAGTGAAGCGTATGTCGAAATAAATGGGGGAAGATTGAAGGTTTTAATATTAATTAGGGAGTGAGACATGGATGTGCTATATTTCCATTACTATCAAATTTATATATTGGTGGATTGCAAGGGCGTTAGACTGATGGAGAATGAAAGAAAGTGGACGGTGCCTTCCTTGTTATGCGTAGATAATTTGATTTTGTGGGGTGAATCTGATGATAGTTTGAGAGAATTGGTAGAGAAGCTTGGCAGAGTGCGTAAAAGGTGGAGTTTGAAAGCAAATGTAGATAAGAGTAAGGTAGGTGATGGTGGTAGGGAAAGAGAACTTGCATTGAAAAATCATGTTGGATAGCAGACAACTGAAACAAATATAAGAATTTAAATATTTAGGCAGTATGTTGGGTGAAAAGGGAACAGATGATGCTGAGTGAAATATAAAAGTTGCGAAGGGTATGCAGGTGGATATTGCAATTAGATCTTTGATAAACGCAAAGGGATTAAGTCATTAGTGTGATAGGGTTCTGGATAAGGGTTGTTTGTCAGCTGTTTTAACGTATAGTAGTGAAACTATGGTGTGGAATAAGAGGTAAAGATGTAAGGAACAATCTCTTCAGATGGATAATCTTAGGGGCGGGTAAAGTGTGAAAAGAATTTTTAAGTTGGAAAATGACCGTACTAGGAAGTTGTGCGGTGTGACGAAAGGAGTAAATAAGGAAATAAATGACATAAATGAGTGTGTTAAAGTGGTTTTGTTATTTGGACAGGATGGATGTCCGTCGATTGCTTAAGCGGTTGTATAGTGGTAAGAGTGGTGGAGAGCGACCGGCCGGGAGACCTAAGAAAATGTGGAATGAGTCAGAAAAAGTGTCTGAAATAAAGGAAAGCAAATTTAGCAAAAGCGAAGAGAATGGCTCATAGTTGGACTAAATTGCTTGATTTTGTTAGGGGACATAATAGTGGGTCTGGCCAGGGAATGAACCCTGATAATGACGAGATATTATAGTGGGGTCCGTCGTGGTACTGAAAAGCCTAGGGCGGATTTTGGCATCCACGGGCTAGTACTTAAGGGTATGAAAGAAGGATATGGGTAGAGGTGTAGCGGATATCCGCATCACTTTTCTCTATCCGCATCCGCATTTGCATCCCGATGAATTTTTTGGCGGATAGCGGATAGTATTCATTTATGAATTATGAGACTGAACGTTCCTTAACTTTCTGTAACACAAGATGTTCAGCTCGTTCGAGTAGTAGTTTATAAATGCTTGAGAGGATGGGAGAAATAAGGGAAGCTGTCTTGCCATACGTTTCGAACAAACACAAAGGTGAAAGGCCTGACAGGTGATGATGATGCGATTTTAGGTAATTGTATTAATCTTCTTAAACCATTTGAAGAGGTAACTAAGACTATTAGCTCAGAAATTTTTTGTTTGTCAGACGGGATTCCTCTACTTGCAACGATGAAATCTGTGCTAAATACTGCTATTAAAAGTAAGGGACTTTCAAAGATGTTAAAAACACTCGTGCTGGAGATAGATAATATATTTCAAATTCTGCAAAACGATTACGCATGTGCAATAGCAACTTTTCTGGATCCTAGATACAAAACCAAATTTCTTGAACCAGTTGTTTTACAGAGGGTTAAAATTTATTTAGTTTGCCTATGTGATGAAATGCTGCTTAAAGCAGAAATTTCACTAGCCAATAAAAAGGAAAAGATTACAGAAACAGACACACATTTACCATCTGTTAGAGAAACCATTAATCCATGAACGTTCTTTTGGCTTCTAGCAGATGAAGAGTCTTGTTCAGAGGTGTCAAAAAGAGCACCTAATTGAAGTTTATCAATAGTGAAATCTCTTGGAAAACTGATAAAGATCCATTATTGATGAGCATACTGCAAAATTCTTCCACATCTTTGCAGAACTCGCCCGGGAATATTTAGCATGCCTTTCAACAAGTGTAGCTAGTGAGCGTCTTTTCAGCGGTGTAGATCTCATTTACGATGAAATGAGAAGCAACCTCTCCCTTGAAAGGCTCAGAAGCTTTAGTTTTTGAAGCATAATTTGAGTATTATTATATATATGAATATATATATATATATATATATATATATATATATATATATATATATATATATATATATATATATATATATATATATATATATATATATATATAACCTTTTTTTCCCTCTGCCTGGAGGCTGGGGTAGAAAAAGATTGTGAGTGTGAAAGAGTTGGGTCTATGTCCCGCAAATCGGTAAACAGGTATATATATATATATACACATACACATACAGAGCACATGGTTACAGTGAGAAAGACATATGAGAGCATGAAAAGAGAGAGGAGAAAGATACAAAAAATATCAGCAGAAAGAGAATGAGAAAAAGAAAAAAGAAAGAGAGTGGAGAGATAGAGAGAGAGAGAGAGAGAGAGAGAGAGGAGAGAGAGAGAGAGGGAGAGAGAGAGAGAGAGAGAGAGTGGAAGGAAATGAGCCCATCTGGATGGCATGGTGGAGAATGAATTATTCGGTTCCTGTGCCTGATTTCCCCCACCACCCGAGAGTCTGTAGAAAACTGTGGAAGGATGAAGTGATACAGGCAGGAGAGTGATATATATATATATATATATATATATATATATATATATATATATATATATATATATATATAGTATATATATATATATATCTATATATATATATATATATATATATATATATATATATATATATATATATATATATATATATATATTATTGTGTGGTGTGAAGAAAGGAGAAAGTCAAAGAATAAATTAAAGTACATTGAGATGGTCAGGTCATTTGGAAAGGATGAATGACAGTCGGTTGGTTAAGCGGATCTATAGTGGTGAGTGTGTTGGGAATCGACCGGCTGGGAGACAGAAGAAAAATAGGTTGAGTCAGTAAAGGAATGCCTTCAGGAGACGAATGTGAGTTTGGCAGAGGCGAGAAGAAAGGTGCATAATATAAGGGAATGGAGTAGTTTTGTGACGGGTTATGGTTGTGGCCCACCTGGGTCAAGGGATAAACCCTACATTGACGAGATTCCATAGTGAGGGTCCATCGCAGTCCCGTGAAGCCCTAGGGTGGAGTTTTCTGAGTGCGGCGAGTCCTCACTTAAGAATATAAATTCCTCTACTACTTTTCTGTTTCACTGCATGTGATGCAACTTATCCCCAGTTTGGGGAAAGAAAGTGGGCAATGATGGCGATGATATATATATATATATATATATATATATATATATATATATATATATATATATATATATATATATATATATATATATATATATATATATATATATATATATATAAATATATTTATAAGGTATATAAATATATATATATATATATACACAGCAGCAGAGAGAGAGAGAGAGAGACAAAGAGAGAGAGAGTGACAAAGGAATAGAGAGAGAGAGAGAGAGAGAGACACACACACACACACACACACACACACACACACAAACACAGAAACACACACACCTACACACACACACACACACACATTATTATTATTATTATTATGAGGCTCTACATAAATTAACATATATACATATATATATATATATTACATATATTATACATATTACATATATATATATACATATATATACATATTATACATATACATACATACATATTATTAATATTATTGTTATTATTAATTCATACATACAGCCCATATTATTATTATATAGCATATTATTATTATTATTATTATTATTATTATTATACATATTACATATTACATACATACATACATATACATATTGCTATTATATGATGCTTATTACATACATATATACATACATATACATACATATATTATATATACATACATATATTATTATTATTACTACATATTAGCATATAGTATTAGTTCGTTTGACCGCTACCACCCTTTTCGACATGAAGGAATAGATAGGTCTGAAACTCGAATATGGTCACATATGGGATGGGTTAACTGCGGCCAATTCAGAATTCCCAGAGCGACAGCACGCCAGCCGCCTGAACTGAGACTGAGCAGCCTGAACGGCTGGTCATCACCAGGCAGAGATGAGCGAGCGCGCGTGCGAATATTGTTCAATGCCAGTTGGTTATTGAGTTGAAGCCATGACATTTTCGATTCGAAGCCGAAATCGAATTCGAAAGTCAAAAACGAACTGGCGATCGTTTTACCGACGCCATCGTCAGTGTTTTCGCAGGCCTGACGCCGTCCGGTCGTGGTCGCTGCAGAAAGGGACGAGGTAACCCCACGTGCTGCCGAATGGTGGGTTCCTCCGTGCCGGGGACTCACTACAAAAAAAAAATTCACCGATCGTATAAGCGAAATTGGCGAGAAGATCTGCCGACCAGAAAGACACAGAATTGCTCGAAGGCGCCGCGGCCTTAAATAAACAGTCGTATGGGTCGTCAACGACGCCGGCGCTCTGCTGCAGCCTTTTCGTGCAGAGCTCACGACAGTGGTGTTCAGGACCCGACAGTCTCGATTTGAAGAAAGAAGGACAGCGCAAAGTTAAAGGAGTGAAAGAAAGAAGGATGAAAAGATGAATAAGGAAAAATGAAATTGACCACCGATAGCTTAATGGGTGGCTGGCTCCGGTAAAGTCATTATTAACAGTTAGTGTGGTCGGCATAATGTCTATATATAGATTTCGAAAATAATGAGTTCAGAAAAACTATCAAGAAATAAAATTTCTTTATTTTTTATGCCATACCTGTTAAATTTACGTTTCTTTACATACCGCAAATCGAACAAATCAATATTCAACAGCATTCAACCTTCCTCCTCATCTGCATCTATTGACGAGCTGATTGCGCGTCGTTATTTGAGCAGCTTTCGGGATAAACGCGCTCTTATGCCAAAGATCAGACATGCCGATTGCAACCACAGTACGTTATTTTAAAGATCACCCGAACTATGACACAACGAGCCCCAGCTCATCAATGGTTGAACGTTACCAGTTCACCAATACCAGTAAAAGTGTCCGGCGATTCAAAACGGTCCTCGTCACACTTTCGTCGCTGCACCCCAACAATGCTGGCCTGCCGATGCAACAAAATCGCCATATGCAATGCGTAACATTCATAAACCGACGAGTACCTGGTCGTAAAATCTGCTTTCAATACGGGCTGCATCGATACATCAACCGAACCAAGAATAATGTACAAAGGCACCGCATTGATTCGCCAGCACAAATCGTTAACGTAAGACCATCCAACACCGCGATAATACCTGCTGGGCAAGCATCAAAACAAAGCAAAGCTTTGCAAAAGTTAAACTACGAACATAACAATGCCGACGCAACAACGTTAAGTGAATAGAAACATGGCGCATAACATATACTCAATAAAAAAAGAACACAAATGGAATAAAATGAAGATTCGCATGAAGGCTTCAAATATTAAACCATCTTACCCAGGTGATCACAGATTCGTATAATTGAGTTAAAACAGCTTCTACCAGAGACAACATCCGCAATACAACTTGCCGCACAAAACCATTTTCAAGATAGCTGGTTCAACAATACTACCAGAGAACATATCCCGGCCGATAAAGTTGCCATGCATTTCATACGGGAATCCACAGCTGGCAAAATGTAGACATACCACGCGCCATACAATTAAAGTCTCTTATCACCTTTAAGACGAGATTTCGTTCAAAAGCCGTTATATTTGCAGATGTTCGAACAGTGAAATTACATCGTGACAGCATCATCAACAAGCTGCGCACATCAACACTTTAATACGTACGCAGTTTCATTCTATTATAAAGCCGCTCAAACTGTCACCTCGATTGTCAAGAAGAGATGTCGTTACATGCCGAGGTTAAAATGATACTCCGGAGGAATTTTCAATCGATATGACAGTAGTTATTGCAATCATCAATAACACAGCTCATCGTTTTCATTTGCGTGAATGACACATCGTCGGGCAATTAAACATCCCGTACAGACGCCCGTAGAAGAGAACGAGGTCGTCATAGTTATCAAGCGAAGCGCCGATCAGCACCGGGGCAAACCAGATCTGGGCACGAGATTTTGAATCGATCAGGATGAACGATGATCGCCACGTACGAATGAAATTATGGTTCAAAGTTAAAAGGGCATGAAGCCGTACGAACTGCCATTATGGTTGCCGTTACGATGCCGCAGCGCAGCCGTTGCCATGGCCGTAGTTGCGGCCGTTGTGGCGCAGAGTGTAGCAGTTCCCGCAGAACATTGACACCAGGTCACACGATCGCAGAATACTAAAGCGCAATAAGCTTCAACATGACGATGAACTAACAAACACGCACAATCTGACAGTTCCCGACATCTATGCCTCGAACTATCATTACCGTGCTCCGATGACTCTCGCCAATAGTAAGTAACTAACAGGTTGAAGCGCAACGTAACCTAACAATACGTTTTTCAAGCATGTTCAACATATCAATAATAATTTTCGTTTAAGCTATCCTTTTGCATTTAGCTTCCTTCAGAAAATTTTCAACATGAAAATGATTTCCATGTTTTGGCCCAATTAAAGTGATGCAATGTTTCGGTCATATTTATTAACAACCGGTAACAGTAACCGCAGTCAAATGGCGCATTTCCGGACGAACTGACCAGAGAGCCGAGTTATAGAAATCAGCGAATATATCATACAAAAGCTCAAGGGCAAACCCAACATAACGAAAAATCTCAACCCAGGCCGTTTTACCACCAACAAAGTTAACACAGCACATTCACAAACTCATCATTTCAACAATAACGTTACCTTCATTATTGACATAGCAATATTAACAAGAGCCATCATAACGCGATCAATATCACAAATAATTTGAATAATGCGTCATAACGATGTCTGTCGTGTCGTTTTACATTGAATCATGAATATGCTTAACAACAAAGCTTTTCAGCGTCAATAAAAGCCAATATCAGCACGTAATATAATGTACAATGCAAACTTACCGCGTAGCGAATATCAGCTGGTCGAGCCCGAAAATTTCGTTTCGTCGCGTACAGGCGTCAATACCGATAAAGCAAAGTTCTTTACTTCACATATCAGCATCGTTACTCTTTGTCAATCTGTCAAAGACAATAACATTCGGGAACCAGCGAAGTTCGCCCATCAAAGCCATCAAAGTGTCACCGCCAGCAGCAACATCGTCAGTTCAAACATGACAAGCAAAATTTGTGGTAAACCCACACCAAAGCAAAAAACTTAACCTAGTTCGTCGTTTTCAACACATCATCGTCAAAGTTAACACAGCACCATCATTTCAACAAATCAGCGTTGTTTTCACAACAGCAGTAATATTTGGTCAACGTACCTAACTTTACGACAAATAGTTTCATTAACCAGCAATACCATCCATGCAGTTCACCTTCACTCGCTTCCGCGATTCATTGAACTGAGCCGACTGTCACTAAAATATTTCGACAAAACATAACACGTGTTAAAAAAGCCCTTTACAACTAATGAATACCTGCTTAATCAACAGCTTTAGCATCACAGTTAACATAACCGAGACTATGAATAATGGCAATGCAACCCAACATTCACGCATGAATAAAGCTGGCAACATCCCGAAAGGTGCAGTTAACAGTCGGGTTAATAATGATATAAGCCTCCATTTCGAGTTATTATTAGCCACAGGTAAAGAGTTCAAAGTCTCTTTGGTCAGCGACCGGTCTAACAAAGATGCCGACATTCGTCTTCGTCAAAGCGTCACCCCTGCCGAGTGATGTAACATTCCGGACCTGTTTAATGAACAGTATTAAAGGTGTCTAGTAAACCTGACATCACCGTGTCTTGGCCCTAGATCACGTTTTAATTAGTCATCAAAATGTTAACACAGCAGTTGAGTTCAACGCTTTCTAACAAGTGTTATTTCCAATATATTGTTATAGTAATATTTAACATGGGTCGACAACAGTTTGAGTATCTGAAACAACATACCGAGTTGTCCCTGTGTATTTATTCTCGGTAGCTGTGAAATCCTGCGAAGGGGATCACCCCGAAGGGGTGTAAGCGGAGCCTCAGCCTCAGCGTTGAGGCCTTACCTCCTTCGGAGGGGTAAAGCCCTTACCCCTTCGGGGTGATCCCCTCGCAGGATTCACAACCTTTCAAGGGGCTCACCCTGGGTTTTCTCTCGGAAGGCAATGTGTTGCTTCAGATACTCGTGGTTAATGAAAACTGTTTATTCGTAAGCTGGGTATGTTATGTTAAATATTACCATAACAATGTGGAAATAACACTGATTTGTTAGGAGAAATGATGAGTTTTGTACATATTACTGTGTTAACTGGACGATGATGTAAGTTGTGAAACGTGATCCTAGGTTGCTTTGTTGAATAATGTCAGGTTTGCCCTAGACTTTTGCTAATGCCTATGTTTATTCGTAGGTCAAAAGATGTTATACTCGAAGGAGTGACACTTGATGAAGATAGTGTCAATTCATAGTTCAAGACGGTGGCATCTTGATAGATTGGTCACTTTGTTAAGGGATTTTGTTAGATAATAAGGCTTTACCTGCTGCTAATATGCCAAAAAAGTGGGAAACATATCGAGTATTGTGTGACCTGTTAGGCTACTTTACCTTGATCAGTAGGAATTTTCAGGATGTTAGCTGTTTATTCATACTGCTGAGTATGTTAGGTTTGCATTTGTACATTATATTCCTGGTCGCGGTTATGATTTGTTAGCTTTTATTGATGCTAAAACTTTGGTTAAGCATATGTTCGTAGGTTAGTATATAAAGAACTATTTTTATGTTTATTTTTGTCCAAAATGATACTTGGAAATATGACTTGAGTCAATAGTTCAATAGATCATAGGCGGGTGGGATGGGTAGTGCATGATGGGTGGTTTGATTTACTGGATTAATGAAAACTGTTTATTCGTAGAAAATGTTGCGTTAAATAATACTATGACAATGTGAAAATAACACTGATTTGTTAGAGAAATGATGAGTTTTTGTAAGATATTACTGTGTGTTAACTGACGATGATGTGTTATAAACGTGAGCCCAGGTTAAGTTTTTGCTGGGTAATGTTAGGTTTACTCCTAGAATTTTGCTAATGTCTATGTTTATTCATAGGGACAATTGATGTTATACTCAAAACGAGGACACTTTGATGAAGCTGGTGTTAATTTCATAGTTCCAGATGTTGGTATCTTTGATAGATTGGTCACTTTGTTAAGGGATTTGTTAGATGATGCGGCTTTTACCTGATGCTGGGATATGTGAGAAAAGTAGAACATAATTTGAGTAATAGGTGACCTATTAGCTACTTTACCTTTGGACAAGTAGGGAATTTTCAGGATGTTAGCTAATTATACTCATACACGAGGTATGTTAAGTTTGCATTTGTCCATTATATTCTTAGTTGCGGTTATGATACGGTAGTTTTATTGACGCTAAAGCTTTGTTGGTTGCTATATTCGATGGTTAGTATATAAAGAACTTATTTTTGTAATATGTTATATGTTTGGATAAACTTTGTTATGTTTACAATTATTCGGTGGTTTGTATGATAATTCGGTCAGATTATGATAAACCTTTTGTTAAATATTACTATGTCAATGTAAAATTAACGCTAATTTGTTAGGAGAAATGATGAGTTTTTTGTAAGATATTACCGTGTTAACTGACGAAGATGTGTTAGAAACGTGAGCCTAGGTTAAGTTTTGTTGAATAATGTTAGGTTTGCCTTAGACTTTTGCTATGTTATGAACACACCATCGAGTAGCTCACTGAATTTATATATAACTCAGCTCCCAAGTCTATACAGTGCTGTCAAATCGCACCTCTGTATGATACGCAGTTGCCAGATTTACCAGTTTGTTTAATAAATAAGTATTGCATCACTTTATGTAATTGTTAAAATCATTTTCATGTTTCATGTTGAAATGCGAAGAAGATAGGGGGAACGTAGTCTAAAAAGAGATAAGCTTAAAAACAAAAATTAGTATTGATATGTTAGAGACATGCTTGAAAAAACGTGTGACTGGGTTACGTTTTGCTTGTAATGTTAGTTACTTACTATTGGCAAGTATGAAACTTTGTTAATGATAGCAGTTTATTCGGGCATAAGGTGTGTCAGGTTTGTCGTTTTACATTATTTTATTAGTTCATGTTACATCATGTTAGCTTTATTGATTGGGAAAGCTTATTACGCTAGAGCATATTCGTTGATCAGTATGATAATTAATCAATGTTGTGATAAATGAGACGTTGAAATATAACACAGGAACCTTACCTCTACAACAACAACAACAACAATAACAACAACAACCATAACAGCAACCGCCACTGCAAGAACAACAGCATCAGCAACAGCAACAACAACAACAACAACAGTTCAAACCTCGAGAATATATACCCTTTGAGCTGATGGTCAGTCCCTATATCCTTGTTTACTTTTTTCTGATTGGTTGAAAGAAAGAATCTCGTTACCTTTAGATCTGTTTATACATACGAATTTCTCGTCAGTAAGACATTTTTTCGTTGTAGGTTGATATGACGACTCGTTCTGCTCCTACTGACGTCTCTTGATGAGGATCTTTTGGTAATACCCAACGATGTGTCATCACTTTTCGCAACCAACGGAGATACAGACACCGTGTCCGAATCGCGGTACCATACCCTAAATCTATCAGCGAAGAATTCTCCAGGATCATCGTATCGTTTCCTCGAGGCTTCGTTGATAAAGGCTGAGTATGTGTCATCTGTGACATCGTCTCTTTAATAAACCAGAGGCAGCTATGCGCTGCACGAGAATAGAAGTTTCGTCGACCTGACAATGGCATGATGCAAACCATTGGAAACCCAATGATGCTGCTGTCACATTCATGCGTACGTATAGGTTTCACTGTTCAGATCAGCTTTGTTTAACATGCAAAAAACGACTTAAAGTCTTTATCCTTTAAAAGGCCACCGAGAATTCACCATATAGCGTATGGTGTAATTCCATGATATTTACACCGAACATGTGGATTCCCGTATAATGCAGTATACAGAAATGCCTTTATCAACTATCAGCCAGGATACTGCTTACTTCTCTGGCGGGATGGCGGCGCTGCCAACCCAAACATGGCAGTACCGGTTTAGTGCAGTAAGTTGTATTTATGCATACATCCTTTCGGATGGTGTTGAATCTCTGGAGAAACATATATTGCTCACTATACAGAACCTATGTCCACTTGGATTAGATGGCTTAATATATTTAAAACTTATAAGGGGTACCATGTACATTTATTTAATGTTCTTTTTATTAGAAATTATATGTTATACACCTGAAAACATAGTTTTAATGCCCTTATGTATGCTTTGTTGTTTAAGATGTTAGCTGGCTGTTTATTCGTGTAGCGCGTGTTAAGTATGTTATGTTCATAGTTTAGCTTTACAGAATAAAAAAACTTTACTTTGTTTGTCTTTACCCAATAGGTGGCTACGCGAAATAAGGGACTACATGTTAGCGTTTATTCTGCCATAACGGCCGCCTTTGTATTATTATGACTTTGAACCCAGCTAGATGCTATACAGCTTTACAGAAATGCAGCTTGTCAAAGGAGCATGTACCACCGGCTTGCATGATGACTGGCCACGTTTATGGCAAATTTTGAGCTGGAATGTTCACGTTTAATGCAAAAATCAAATGGTTACGTTAGGAGACACGCTTGGACAAAGTGTGAATAAGGCTACGTTTTTGGATGTTATGTTAGTTACTACTGTAAGCTATGCAAAACCAAGAATGCAACTATTCCCTGCTCCCATACAAGCCTCGCCGCCAACTTATTCATAGTTCAGATGATGCTAAGTAAGCTTTATTACTGTGAAAACTTTGTTACGTCAGCATATATTGTCTGATCTTTTGTATAAAGAACTTGATTGCGTTAAGTGTTTATCCAAAATGATACTCAAAATGTGACCTTAATCACAGGATCAATAGATCAAGCAGATGGTCAGGAAGGGGAGGTTGGATGTCGCTGATAGTGGTTTCATCAGCATCACTGCCTTTAGCAAAACGTAAATTTGTAAGTATAAGGCCAAAAAAGAATAAGAACATTTCGATGATTCTGAAACCATTATTTTGGAAATCTACAGACCCAATAACATATAAGGCATGTGTTTACCATTTGTATCATTACACCACATTAAAAATAACCACACTGGAGCCAGTAATTTCTGCAGCTGCCCACCCTTTACTCCTCTGAGTCAGACTCTTCTTTTTTTTCCCTCCTTATTCATCTTTCATCCCTCTTCATTCCTCCAACTCGCGCCTTTTTTTTTCAGTCGAGACTCCCAATGGGAGTGCAACCTGCACACCCTACACAGACTTATATAATCATCATATTCTAAACTCTAATGACCTTGGAGCATAGGGACAATTCAACATTGCTACTGAATGCTGGCTGAATCAGGGATTATGGTTCCAGCACTGCTTTATTTTCAACTCCTACAGATTCACATATCAAGTCTTTCTAGAAACTCAACTCTGAATCTTCTCACCAAATTTCAGCTTTTATACGATCAATTTAATTTTTTTTATGGGGGGAATTTCAGTAAATCACCGAATGCACCGTGGCACAATGAGTGTTACTCTATCATCTAACCAATTTCCAAATTTTAGCACGATACGATAAGTTCAGAGGCGGAGGCAGGCTGGTTTCAACGCCGGTGCCTGAACCGACGCAAAGAAGAAACCGCGAAACGCAAACCTGAGTGATGCCGCTGCCGATGACACTAAGAGGACCTCCTGATTTCCTTCCGGAAATCGAACTTCGACGGTCATCAATAATAATAACATTGGGTGTATGTGCACGCACGCGCGCGCGCGCTCGCTCGCTCTCTCTCTCTCTCACGCATCGAACACCTATCGATGATTAGCCGTCAGGCTTAACTCAATCTTGGGTTTGGAAAGCCAAAAGGGTATAAACGCGGGCTAGTATACGCCTCGGGTGACCCCTCTATATACACATCCCACAGACTGCAGCTGGTACGATTCGCTGAACTCCATATATACACATTATATTCCAAGTTTCAGACTTATAACTCTATTCATATCGAAAAGGGTGGTCGTGGTCAAAAGCGGGCAATACTACTACATATTTTATATTATTATTATTACATATACATACATACATATATACATATTATTATTATTATATTACATACATATTATTATTATTATTATTACATATGATATACACATATGGCATACATATATGATATTACATATATATGTTATTATTATTATTATTATTACACATATATATATATATATAGAAGATATTATTATTATTATATATATACATATTATTACATATACATATATATATTATATATATATTATTATATATATACATATATATACATATATATATATATATATATATATATATATATATATATATATATAGTATATATATAAGGATGGGATCGATCCCGAATTCCAGCCGATAACATCCCCGATTTCACCGATCCCGACACCGACACCAGTCAAAAGCGCCCACCCGATCCGATCCGACCTGATCTCAATCTCTTTACATATTTATATATGATACATATAAGAGAGGAGAAAGAGAAAGAGAGAGGAGCAGAGGAGAGTATGTTTTACTTTATAATCAACTAATTCTGATGGCTGAACCCCACAAATGAAATGTTACAAATTTCTCTCGGTATTTTTACTCTGCTTGTTAAACAATTAGCGAATTACCTTTATTTATTTAACCACTGAAAATAATAGCAATATTGCACCATGTTTGTTCAATTTTTGGTTTCATTTTGCCTGCAACCTAATTTCTAAAAAAATAAGATCTCAAAATGACACATGACAGTCAGCATGGTTTCTTAAATTTCACCAAAAATATTTCTCCCGCTTCTGGAGTGCAACTGACTTTTTGTATAATAAATTGATCCTCCAATTCTGAAGGGTCTTTCACTTTCCATGGAATTAAAGTGAATTCAAATATTTTCTATGGGGACACACAAATGCTGAAAGGTACCTTTTATTCGATGACCACCATTGTAAGTGACTTTCTGAATTTTTAATAAGTTTCATATTTTTATATTGGCTGATATCTACTTTATAACATCTTCAATTTTTTTCAATATATGTCTTTTCTCCTTAGGAATGAGTTTCTTGGCTGTTTTTAAAGTCATTCCGAAAAACAGCTTTCCAAACTGAAGTTAAAACTATTGTCTTCAGTATCACTTTTTTGTCCCATTCTGTTGATAAATGAAAAGAATCTGAAGATTGGTTTTAAAGTAGTGGAAACTATTTTTCTTTCCTTTATACAACATATATTTTCCCATCCATTGCTTAAGAATATCTTTTCACTTTTTTTTATTGTTATATTCATCCTCAAGGAATGTAGTTTAAAGCGTGGATCAAAATAGGTAGCAAGCACAAGATTATTATCAGTAAAGTAAATGCTGAATCTATTTTTTACTGAATTTTTTCCATGCTGATACTGTAGACCCATCCCTCAAATTGTCCTTTTTCTGACTCCTTTTTAAAAAAACTGAAAATCACTTTCATATTTGGGATTATTGCCGATGCCATTGATTCCTTGTGGCTCAATAAATATGTACAATCAACAAAATTTTTAAGTATTTTTAGCAATTTTTCAAGAACTTTCCGTTGTTTCTAAGCATGCAGGTTTTGAATGATCACTGCAATATGAATGAGAGCCGTCTTTGTTCAAATTTTTGAAAGCATATGATACTGGCTATTACATCTGGTTTTGTACATCCTGAATAAATCTAGTTTGATAAATTAAATATAGTTTGATATTCTTCATACTTGGCAATAGCTTGAGGCGAGTTATTAAAATGACCTACGATTTGTTAGCACATGAATATATTTTTTTTCATGTCTCTTTGTTCAAATATGGCATCATTGAGAACTAGTGTCAAAAGAGTAAAAAGCAAGGTAATTCCTGTAATCCTGCTTTTGTAACTCCTGCAGCCATATTAGGTGCGTTATCCCTGCAATGTTTCTGCTAATAAAATTCATGTTATAGTAACTATAACATGAATTTTATTAGCAGGAATATTGAATTCTTCCATAACATTTTGAAGACAATCACTTATATTAGATGTTGTGTGAGATTGAAAAGGTGAAACCCGAAGGATAGCATTTATATTCAATAGCTCCAATTATTACAAGCCTACAAGGCAAATATTTCACTGCTCACTTACGAGTTCACGGGTACATAATTATCAAAACTTATTACATAACATGACTAACGAAACATTGCCAAATGACTGCCACACGATGACTATCTGAAAATCTTAACATGATATCTTAGGCTTTACATAAAGATGCGCCGCTCAATCCAGGTTTCTTTAATTATATAGATTATTAAGGAAAACTGAAATTAGAAAAAATCAATACGGCAGACTTCGAATATTGTCTTGGAAATATCATAAAGATCGAACAAAAATTATTTTCAGATTGGTATATCAAAGAATCGGTCAAAGAATTGGTACAATTTTTGCCGATTCCGATTCCGATTCCTGAAAAACAGCCGATTCCTTCGAATCCGATGCCGATACCGATACTGATTAATCGTCCCATAACTAATACATATATATATATATATATATATATATATATATATATATATATATATATATATAAAATTTGTGTATATATATATATATATATATATATATATATATATATATATATATATATATATATATATATATATATATATATATATATATATATATATATATATATAGTATATATATATATATATATATATATATATATAGTATAGTATATATAGTATATATAATATTTATATATATATATATATATACAGTATATTATATATAGATATATATATATATATATATATATATATATATATATATATATATAAGAGGAGTTTGGATATATCGACACATCGGATCATATGAAGGGAGACCTCTTCGCTCTGCTACTAAAGGCAGGGAACCCTTTATGTCAATAATAATAATATGAATAGGGCAACAGGGCTAGCAACCCGGTCCTTCACTTTTCTGCTTATAGAACTCCTGGATCAGCATTGGAATCTTATGCGCATAGATGCATGATATTCTGGAGAGTTCTGGTAGAACAAGTTTCGAGGCCAAATGACGATGCTATTCCACTAAAAGGTGAAACCCTACCTGAGTGTATACCTCAAGGACTAGCATCGAAAACCATTGCGCCGAGAAATAGTTTTCTAGAGTGCTCTAGGATTAATGAGTTTCAGACCCAGAAGGATGAAGATGCTGATCCAACTAACAGGGCGAAAGCCCTACTTGTAAGATTTTTAATAATAATAATAATAATAATAATATATATATAAATATATATATATATATATATATATATATATATATATATATATATATATATATATATATATATATATATATATATATATATAAAAAAAAATATATACGAGAAATATATATATATATATATATATATATATATATATATATATATATATATATATATATAGGCAGGGAGAGAGAGAGAGAGAAAGATCCCATCCCATATATATATATATATATATATATATATATATATATATATATATATATACTTTAGCATATTTATATATTTATAGTACAGAACCCATATTTTCTTTTGGTGACTCACCTGAGTGTCCGGTGTTGAGATTATTATTATTATTATAATTAGGATTCCATTGCTAATTTACCGTCCTCAAAACTTTCAGCGGGGTGTGTTGTAGGCTTGTAGCCCCCTTACCCCCACCCCCTCGCACTCCATATTATATATATATATATATATATATATATATATATATATATATATATATATATATATATATTATTACATATATATATTGGTTATATATGAAAGAGCATACATATTATTATTACATACATATACATTTTATATATATATATAAGCATATAGAGTGGGGATAGACTCTATATATATATATATATATATATATATATATATATATATATATATATATATATATATGTATGAGTGAGGACTTACAAGGAACTAGAAAGCTGTTCTGGAAGGAATCTCGAAAAGTTAAGAATGAGAATAAGGAGAATCACATTAGAATAATGAATAGGTATGGTGCTTTCGTAACTGATGAAATGATGTGAGGAGAGTGTGGAGGGAATCACTCGAAAATCCGCATAACATCATGGCAATGGAGAGGATATGAATGCGTATGGCCTGATGGTGCAAGAATAAATGAAACTTGGGATGAGCCCACATGAGTAAAGAGGAGGTAATGGCAGAGGAGAAAGCTGAAGAACGGTAAATCTGCTGCAGATGAAATTACTGGTGAAACGATTCAAGAACGGAGGCGAGATGGTGATCGGAGGACTGGAAGCTGAGCAACAGCATTTATGATGGGGTGCATAGTTCCTGGAGGGATTGTGGAGAGTAATAGTACCCTTATATATGGTAAGGGGATAAAGGTAAATGTAGGAATTATAGGAATTAGTTTGTTGAGTGTTGTAGGGAAGATTTGTGCTGGTATTTGGTCGAAAGAGTGCGTCGAGTGAGTGAAGGACTGGTAAAGAACAAGGTGCGTTTTGAAGTGGTAGAGGATGTGGATCAAATATTTACATTGAAAACAAATGATTGAGAAATGAAAGAGATGAAGCGGCGCACGAAAAACGCGGTGCTGCTCACGATAAATGCGAAAAAACGGTTAAACACCCACTGAAACTGAACGAAGTAATACCGAAC
>JABUQX010012620.1:20000-24532 GCA_015478945.1 Trachelipus rathkii | reverse complement strand
ACAATAGCCTGTTTCACCCTCGTATCAACCTCAAACCAATCTCCATCGTCCATCTGGGTCTTCACTTTGCATAAACTATTCGTATAAGTGCTCTCTATTGCTTTTCTTAGTTTTTCCGGTATTCCATACTCTCTCGTTCTAAGTATATTCCACAGGACCCCTCTCGGTATACGATCAAAAGCCTTCTCCAGGTCTACAAATGCCAAATACATTTTTCTGTTAAATTCCCAACCCTTTTCACATACCATCTTTAAAGCGAATATCAAATCAATAGTTGATCTATTTGGCCTAAAGCCATGTTGCCACTCATCCATTTTATCTTCTACCCTCTCTCTCTCAATCTTTTTTCTAATATTCGTTCATATACCTTTGCGATATGTGGTGTCAAAGCAATTCCTCTGTAATTTCTACAGTCTGCCTTATCCCCTTTTTTAAAAATTGGGCATATTACTGATCTGTTCCATTCTTTAGGTGTCCTTTCTTCTCGCCAGCACTTATTCATTAATTCTTTCATCCATACAGTTCCTTCTCCTCCCATATTCTTCAAGATTTCCGCCGGTATCATATCTTCACCCGGTGCTTTCCCGTTTTTCATCTTCCCCAAGGCGTATGCCATTTCTTCGTCCGTGATCTGCCACTCGTCCTCCACCACCTCCCCATGGTTATCCACTTCATGCATATCCTCCTCCTCCACATCATTTGGTATATTCAGCAAATCAACAAAATAATTCTTCCATCTTTCTCCAATCTCTTTCGGGTCCGTTAACAACGTTCCATTCTCATTCTTTATTGCATACGTTGGATGTGCAGTTCCTTTCCTATAGTTTGTTGCCATATTAAACCATACCTTATACATGTTTGTTTTGATTTTTGTTTTTCTTGTTTTTTTTTTTTTTTTTTTTTTTTTATAGTTATAATTGAATATCAATTTTCTAGTACCCGCAAGGTCCTCTTCCAGATCTCTACCAATATTATTATTATTATTACTAATATTAATATTGATATATATATATATACTATATATTATATAATATAAGATATTTATATATATATACTAATATATATATATATATATACTATATATATATATATATATATATACTATATATATTTATAAATAATTTTTTTTAAATTTAATATATATATAAATTATTTATATATATATATATAATATATTTAATAGATATATATATAATATATATATATATATATATATATATATATATATATATATTAGGGATGTGCCGGATATTCGGCAAGTATTCGGGTATTCGGCCTATGTCGGCCAAAAACTACCGAATATTCGGGTATTCGGCTTTTATGCCGAACTATTCGGGCGAGATATTGAGTTTATAAACAAAAAATTAAGTCAAACATAAGGGAAAGTTATTTCAATTTTTAAAATTTGAAATTTAGAAACTTATTTTCCAAAAAAATAAAAAGTATATCCAAATTTTTGTAGCCAATATGGCGGAAAACTTTGTCATTTGTCAGATCCTATAAGGGCCTTTGACATTTTTCAATATTCTAAAAAATAGAATTCATTTAGTGATACGGGATAATGGACCAAACATGGTAGCTGGTATAAGGGAGAATGGCTTGCTATCAATTTCATGTTTTATTCAACATGTTGCAACTATGCATTCACGATTCCATATTATGTCAGAAGTCTGTTAAAGATTTTATACATTCCGCAGAAGCATTTCCTTCTCGATTTTTTACCATTCAGCAAAGGCCCAAGCCTTGCAAAGCTTAATAATTTACAGATGCAGCTTGAATGTCAAAACAACATAAAAATTAATTCAAGACATTTCTACACGCTGGAACAGAACTTATGATATGTTTAAAAGATTGTTTGAACAAAAAAGTTCCCCTATCCATATACGCTGCTGAATGTAATCAGAAAATGTTGACTGATTTTCAGTGGCAAAATTATTCCATTTACTTGAGCCATTTGACAACATCACTAAAACAAGCATTAAACGTGAAGTAACAGTCTCCCAAGTGATCCCTTCCATTTTAGCAATAAATCTATTTTTAAATAAGGCAATTAAAAGCAAAAGCTTCAGTGGAATAATTACACTCATTGAAGAGCTTAAGAAATCAGTAGAAAAAAGACTTTCTAAGTTTCTATGTGATAAATCTTTGATTTGGTACATCTACTTTCTTCTTAAAGGCTGCGATGTGCCAAGCCAAAGTGATCTTAACTAAAATGTCTGTATGCAGATGAATCAGTTAAAAAATTCCTATAGAAAGGACTATATTATAGATATTGCATGAATAATTTAGCTCCTGACTCTTCTCTGACGCATGATATCACTTAGTGGGGAAAGTGAAGATGAAGGTTCCATTTTCACTTCTTTAATGGATTGTTTTAAAGAAATTGTGGCATCAAAATCGTCATACAGAAAAGAAAGTGAGAGTGAAAAAAGATAGTCCCATTCTTCTGACGATGTGATTATTGTACATAAAAGTAAAAGGCTACATACGGAATTACATCAAGAAATAAACAAATATATAAGTTTGCCAACTTTTAACCAGTGAAGACAATGATATTTCCTTCAATTGGTGGAAAAACACTGGAAATAGTTTATGAATTTGAAAAAACTAGCAATAAAAATCTTTCAGCTCCACCGTCATCAGTCGAAAGTGAAAGAATATTTAGAACAGGAGGAAATATTTATGAAGCCACAAGAAATAGGTAATCCCCTGAAAATGGAGAAAAAACTTGGGCTTAAAATGTTTTTTCTTTTTATTCATTTTTTTTAAAAAAAAAACCCCCCCTTAAAAAAAGGAAAAAAGTTATTGTGTCAAAAATTTGGGAAAAGGTTTTAGGTTTTTTTATATTATTTCTTTTTAAAAAACCTACGAAACTTTTCGATTTTTTTTCCAAAATTTTTTTTTTTTAATTATTTTTAGATATGTGAATGGTTTGATATAGGTAAGAAATGTTTTTACTTTTTGTTTATAATTACTTTGTAGTGATTAAACCACCTGAGTAAGCATTTGAAATTCTTGACTGGGGGTTTGGCAATTGGATTTATTGATGTTTGCTGCAATTTCGAAAAATGTGAATCGGTTTTTGAATCTATCACATCGCATTTTGTGAGCATATTGTGCGCACACAGATTTGTAAAAATTTTATGATTTTTACCTTTTTTCAAGAGAGGGTCTATCACAATTATTGGATATATATATATATATATATATATATATATATATATATATATATTATATTATATATATATATATATATATATATATATATTATATATATATATATTATATATATATATATATATATGGGACTACTTCTTCTTCGGTCGGGTGACGTCGAGAAAAACCCAGGTCCCCATAGATTTTATTGCCCCATATGCCAACTAATAGTAGGACTAAACAGCGTCCAATGCAAAAGCTGTCTCGGGTGGGTTCACCTGACCTGCTCCCCATTCCAAAAGCTCCCCAGAGATAACATAGGCTATTTCTGCGCAATATGCAAACCTCCCACTAGTATTCAAAACCCCCCCCTCCCCAAAACTAACCCCCTAACTCTCAATATACTACAATTAAATATCAATGGCCTAACCAATAAATCTACAGAACTAAACCACTTCCTTAAAAAACATAATATCCATATAGCCATCATTCAAGAAGCTTCCCTCCCCCAAAATACCCCACTCCCCACTTTTTACGGTTATGACGCTATCTACTCCCCCTCCCACCCACCCCAACACTCCCTCCTAACACTGATCCAGAACAACATTACTTACCACAACACAACCCCCGACACCTCCACGCTATTACCAAACGCACTAATAAAATCCCAATCCTGTTCCATCCTTTTGAATAAGACCACCTATAATATCATCAATCTCTATATTCGCCACCCCACTTCCCCAAACCCCCCACCAAATAACCTCACTCCCCCCCTAACACCCTTATCCACATACCCAAACCTCATCCTCGGAGGAGACTTTAATGCTCACCACACTGCCTGGTACAAAGACTACCCCTCTGACCCCCGAGGCAATCATATCCTTAACGAACTAGAATCCCTAAATATCCTTAATTCAAAACACCTCCCCACCCGAATCCCTCCCCAAGCCAACCAATCCCCAACTTCCCCAGACGTCACATTTTGTTCCCCCTCTCTTCACCACTTACTTACTTGGGACACCATTACTGACCTACAATCGGACCACCTTCCTATTCTTATTTCCCTAAATTCCCCCCATCAACCCCCCCCCCCCAACCCCCCCCCCCCCCAAAAAAAACCATTACATACACCAACTACAAAAAAGCAAACTGGCCCGAATATACTAATTATATTGAAACTCACATTAACCCAACACAAATCCACGACATAACATCCCTTCTCACCTCCATCACTCACTTAAACAAAACAATTATCAAATCTGCAAACCTTCACATACCCAAGGGACACAGAAAATCATACAATCCCAAACTAAACCCGAACATCAGCCAACTCATTAAACAAAGAAACTCCCTCCGAAAACTCAATCCATATACCC
>JABUQX010012620.1:0-15000 GCA_015478945.1 Trachelipus rathkii | reverse complement strand
ATTAAAGAGTAAGGAGGAAGGAATCAGGCCAAATCCCAACGTTAGAATTGGCAGGGAGAAGGATCCAGATGAACCACAACTCCGAAACAACTCCAAGAAGAAAGATTCAGGATGAATTCCAACTTTAAAATAGCACCGAGGAAAGATTCACTAAGGAATCCCACTCAAGATTATCAGCCAAAAAGAAAAGAAGGAATCCCAAGATTGGAAGAAAGATTCAAGTGAATCCCAACTATGAACCCTGTCAAATATAAACAATTATTGGTATTTATACCATAATTTATATTTGCATATTTGACAGTTAAAAGAAGTCACATATATCTATTCTACTAAGAAACATACCCTGATATATCCAAGAGGGGTTTTTCTTAAATGGGGACTAATGATGTCAACGGCCTTCCAGCAAGCAACAAGATAGTAAACTGTAATAAGAGTCAAGTTTACTATCTGTACATTACTACAAATCTTACAGTTATTAATTAATAAAATCAAATAAATTTGCAGCACTGACCTCTGAGACAGCTAGAAAGGCTTATCAACTTCTTCTGTGTATAAATATTCAGCACAATTATATTTTTACTATCATCTGTGCTCCTGGTGCTATGTTTATCATTAAGTTTATATTATATCATTCATACATATAATCATAACAAGATGTACTAAAAAGAAGAAAAACTGGTATAGTATCTATACATGTTATAAGGGTTTTTCAATAATTGAATTGATAAGATGAATAAGATTGTATTATCACAGGCTGGATCAAAAATGGTTACAAAATTCCAGACTGTATTATAAAAAACATTTCCGAGAATAAACAACACCAGAATAAGATAGCGAATTGCCAATTGACATCATGGATGCATGATCAATATCTCCCTTATATCCTCCCCCACTAAATCTAAACCCCCACCTCAATTTTCCACGTCGTTCGAAGAAAGACGGGAGTGAAGAGGCAAAGAGCATAGAAACAGCGCGCAGGGAAGGATACTCAGGACTCTCTACTAAGCTATGAATATTTACAAGATATATATTTTTTTCAATATTATATACAATTTTCATGTTAATTTTTAGATAAATTTTCACATTTATTCTTTAGGGATTCTAAGAATAAACGGTTCTAACAACAAGAAAAAATCAAGTTAAAGGGTTCCTTGTTGATATTATCCAACAACCAAGAAGAATCAAGTAAAAGGTTTCCTGGTTGATAGGATAGATATGAGGGGTGACAATAGGTACTTACCCTTAACAATGCTGTTATAACAAGCATCGATTATGTCGGCCTCTCTGACGGTATTATTATCTGTCCATTAGTATTTCCTTCTATAAGAGATCTTGATTTGTACCAATTCAACTGTAGATGGACAGTTTCCTCATCTTTTCGCCTGATAACACAGGATCTTCAATAACGTGTTTGGCCTACTGGTGTCCCAATCCTGAATAATGTGTTCTTTGTTTGTTGGACACATACATATCTTGCCCCAGGGGACTGTAGTAGTTAAACATTGGATTGGGCATTCACTCACTTAAGCGAGCGCTCACAGTAATTTTTTTTTCAAAAGATACACGATTAGTATAATGATGAACACAGGATACGCAAACAATATGTGCAGGCCTGGACACAGACTCAGTTTTATTGTCTATCAGAAGATCTCTCGGCCATTAACAATGGCATGTGAACACTGTAATGGCATGATGAATACTGTAATATCCGTCTTGTACTCTGGGAAAACCGACAGAGATGTTTCTCGATGTCTTGTACTATGTAGAGTCAATCCTGAAAAACATCAAAATATCCGGCAATTATCGAGTCATGGAAAGATTTCAAATTATAAAAAAAACATGAGCATATTATCTAGTCTAAGATTATTAATTTTCATCATATAATAACTGTCTGGAAGCGAAAAAATGACGTAGAGTAAACTAAGTCATTTTCACCTTCACTATTTCTCAACTGCACTCATTGATTTGGGGAAATCAGAAGTACAAATTAATTATTGAGAAACTGACGAGTTATAATAAAAAAAAACAAATTTAATTATATAAAATTTAAAATTTGTATCTTTAAAATAAAGGTATACCATCAGAAAATAGTTGCTTGGAAAGTTCATGGTTGTTCATCGAAAACACACCACCTCAATAATAATGAAAATTTTTTATTTTCATTATTATATTTTATATTTCGAAAATAGAAACAATCTAGGAAGTCTTTTTCCTGATTCTTTCTATTTTCTTGTTATACTTATGAAATCACCCAGTTGGCCCATTTAATTTGAAGAGAGAGAGTCTTACTCATCCAAGTTATAGATTGATCAGAGAACATCGGATTATCTCCTTCAGGAACCGGGACAAATCTGTAAAATAAGTTTTAAGCTCCTCCGGCCCACAACCTGTCATAAATGACCGGTTCGTTGGAACCAAGGAACTGGTATATATATATATGTACAATAGGTACATATATATATATATATATATATATACAGCTCAATATATATATATATATATCAGTTTGTGAGGTAGGCGGTTTTCGATGACTCTTTACATAATAATTATATGCATTTGTTTTGATAAATATATACTAGACAGTATATATTTATACATTATGCGTATTTAACCATTGGTTAAATAACGTGAGGAATTCTATTACACAAGACTTTTTTAATTTTTTAGTTTATAGTTTTAATTTTTAGTCTGCAAACACACACGAAGAATCCAGACACACAAAGATCAATTTTACAAGAATCAGTTACACCAGGAGGGTTTTTTTTTCGTCACCTTAGTTAAAGTGTTTGACGATCAGGCACACTAGAAAGCATACATTCAAAACAGCTTCGATAGATGAAGATGTTATAGAACAATAGTTCAGAAGGAAGTTTACTTAAGAGATTAAGAAAGATAGGAATAAGATTTTTTTTCAGATAATTTATCAGAACTATGTACTGATAAGTTTGATTGGCCAAGTAATTTAAATTTACGTTCCAGTCAGTAAGGGAACGACAGAAGTTTCATTTTCCAAACAAATGAAGCAAAGCCAACTTTTATTCTCCAGGCTTATTTACTTCGTATCAGGACACAAGTGTGTCATTTTATAACCCCGAGACAAGGTTATAAAAGACTGGTCCTTCTTCGATGACGTACATACTCCACTGGAGTCGACATAACATTGGGGAAATCTGGAACTGATCCTCTACTCCTAGTGCGAGGAAGATCATCCAATTGCATTTCCTCCAAGATTTCCTCATCAATGTGGACCAAAGTCAAATTACTATTATCCAAATGGACGTTGGTGGGATCACCAAACACCTCTCCCACTATTTGAAAAGGTGGAATTCTAGTTTCCGAGACAGGTGAAGAAACCATTTCAGCCGACGGGGATATATTGAAAGAATTACTATTTGGCGGGCTGAAACCATAAAATTCAGTCCTTTGAGAACTGGAAGAACTATCTGAGTCAAAAATGTTTGACCAATCGTCCGGCAAATCACCCACAACAACTCTCTCCGACAGATCCATAAGATCCTCAGAAGAGACTGAGGGAGAATAGTTAGGTCTTTCCATAAAAAAGGACGGTGGATCCGTTAGACTCAACCCAGATGCTTCCAGATTAGGACTTTCCAACTGTGATGCTTGGGAAACTATAAGGTGTTCATTATCATTAGTTACCCTTGCAGGAGAAAGGACAGAGGGGTATTTAAATCTAATAGGGTATTCATGTGAATACATATCATGATAATCTAAAACAGGGGTAAGTATTTCAGCATGGTTGACCCCCAGGGTACTACCATGATTCATAGGAGAACTAGTAGGGATATTTATTAAATCTATCTCGGATAAACTAGAATCGGAATCCGTCTCAGGTAAACTAGAATGGTTAGAATTTGACTCGTCCGAAGAATGAATAGGTGAAATAGGAATTACGAGAGGAGGGAGCAAGAATTTAACCGCTTTGTGACCGGGCATTCGTAAGACTTCGGAAGATAACTGAGGAATAAACTCCTCCATACTCATATTGAGGTTTTCTCCCGGATCCCAAGCAGTGGGCTCTATTACAGGAGTTAAATCTGGCAATTGAATATACTCACTTACAGAGATAGGATTAAAAGTTAAGAATCCCTCAAAATCAGCTTCCTCCTCCAGGGAATCATCGCTATTAGTGAACAATAAGGTATCAGCGATGGACTCTGACTCATAAGAATTAGCTGAATCAGTCTCAGACTCAAGATCGATGGATTCAGGAGAATTTTCATCCTCCCCATCCAACAAACTTTCCTCGTCCGAGAAAAATGCATCACTAATTTCCTTATTTCTAGTCAGGTATTTTCGTAAATACCCAGGAATCTCAATCCATTCTCTTAAGTGGGAGAAATGGACTTTTTGAGTTCTACTGGGGGGATTAGTATTTCTCTGTATGACATATGACACCCTATTCGGGTTCACATCAACAACAGTAAATGGCCCTTCCCACCTATTATGAAATTTAAGAGCAGTGCTTGGCCCAGTTCGTATTACTTTACGAGCTACTTTTTGACCCACCTTGAAAGGTTTAAAATTGACACTGCCCTCTTTCCAATATTGGGGAAAAGTGTGCACTGGAGCATGAGCTTTTTGTAGTAAATAATCAGAAGGTGACATGTCCAATGCACTATGATAAGTATTATTATAAATTAAAATAGAGGAAGACAATTCTTCATCCCAAGTAGCGGGTTGCTCCAGAACTAAACATTTCAGTAGTTGAATTAAACTTCGATTAAATCGCTCGGAGACACCGTTACTCGAGGGATGAAGTGGAGATATTCTCACATGTTTAATGTTGTGTTTTTGTAACACTTGTTGGAATATCTGGGAAGTAAATTCAGTTCCATTATCGGTTAATATACGATTTGGAACTTTAGGAAGGAAAGGGAGAACTTGGTGCTCCAGTTTCCCAGATACGGTCAAGCTGGACTTGTCGGCGATGGGAACTACAGACACCCATTTAGAATAATGATCAATAAATATCATGCAGTATTTATTTCCTTTAAAAGTTTTTGGGAATTGAATCAAATCCATGGCACATAAATCGAAAGGATAGTTGGCCAAGATTTTCAACATGGGTGGAGTTACATTGGAAGAAAAGTTTTTCTGCATCTGGCAAACAGGGCAGCACCGCACTACATCGGAAATTACCTGATTGACCCTAGGATGCCAGAAATGCTTGTATACCAACTGCAGCAGCTTGTTCCGACCTATATGGGCACAGGATACATGGAGTCCCAGAACTATGTGCATTAGTAAGTCCAAAGAAATTGCATATAACAGATTCCCGGACGTAGTTCGGTAATACAAGATGTCATTTTCCAAAACCATTTGTTTAGAATGACTTTTGTATGGTTTAGGAACTTGTTGCCAATTTATATTGTTATCATTTTTCTTAAATCCCTTCAATAAATATCGAAGAGTACGATCATTATTTTGATCGTAGATAACATCAGTATCATTAATATTAGTATTGACTACCGACACGTTTTTCACCTGTATAGTAGAGGACTTTAAATTGGACTGGGTACAAGTTGATATGCCATCGGCCACCACAGTCAATTTTTTTCCTTGCAGATGAATCAGTTGTTTTCGGGACATATCAGGTAATAAGTGATTATCCCTAAGAGCACAAGTACCAAGTATCAATGGGTTATCCACCATGTATTCCTGGGGGACTATGAAAAACGCGGAAGGATGAGTTACAAAACCCATATTAAACCTCAGGATTATATTTACATAGTGAACAATAGGAATTCGTTCTCTATTTCCAAAACCACTGATGGCCTTTACTCCTATGCCTTCGGAAGCCAAAAGCTCTTTTGAATTCCCTAGGAAAGGAACAATCTCGGAGCTTATTAAATTTACTCCAGCCCCACTGTCTACAAGGCAATCATAAATGGGAGCATCCTGATCATCCAACTTGACACAGACGATCAAAGGTTCTATATCGGCCTGGCATAAGTTAATAGCAACGACCATGTCTTCACTAGCATAGGAATAAGGTTTATGTGAGAATTTACTCACTGGAGGTATCCCATAAAAGTTAATAGGAGGATCATCCAGTTTCTTTACAGAGTCATTTTCCAAGTCCTTTTCCACAGATTGACTCATCTCTGTGGGGACTAGTCGTTTAACTGATTGGCGGGGCGAGCTTCAGCAAACCCCCCTTTGCAACGACCTTCATAGTGAGACACGTTACAGGTTTCACACGGGTCCAGAAATAGGCGTTGGGGAAGCGGCTTCTCAGTTGGTTTAGCCGAATTTTTCTGGGCTTCAGGGGAATATGATCGCGAATATACTTTCTTTACCGCACCTTGAAGGTATTCTCTAGGAGGAGTTCGTTCGGGATCACTTGATCGTGGAGGGGTGCGTTGAGAGCACCTCATTCCCGCGTGGGGACCTCTACAAAAGGGACATACCACTTTCCGGGTATTTACGGGAGATGATGGAGGAGAGTTCCTAGCTCGGCATTCGGTATTTGAATGGCCGGTTTTCTTGCAGTAGCTACAGACTCCCAAGTACTTATAGCATTCCTGCATTTCGTGTCCTCGCTTCTCACAGTAGTCACACAAGATATTCATCCGATCTCCCGATCCTGAACGACCCTTTCGATTTGCATTACGATTATTCTGAGTTCTGGAACGGTCATTACTTGGTGGTGAATTTCGAACAGTGTTGTAGACAATACGACTGCTATTATTTCTTTCCGGAGGACTACGTTGGCCAAGATTAGAAGAGCGATGTTTAAGGTTAATTGAAGACTTAGGTTTACGCTGTTCAACCTTCTTACGCAACACATCAGTCCATCCAGGGAGTGCAGCATTGATCTGAATTACTGACTCAACAGATTCGTTTAAGTCCACCTCCTGGTCAGTTCGGGAATAAGTTGATGGGCCGACCTCAAGTGGATTTGTTTGGGACATTGAATTTGGGAAAGCAGTGTTATTGCTGTCTAAAGAGTCCGCAAAATTCACTATATTTTCCCATGGAGCTCTACTATAACCGTCCAGCTCCATCATTTTGATATACTGACTGACGAATATCTCAACATAAGGAGGCAAACTACATAGAAAAGCTATTCTAAGTGAATCATGATCTCTCATATCATAACCCGGATATGCTTGACTAGCTAGGCGCTCTAACCGAAGGGCGAACATTTTGATGCTCTCGTTAGGGTATCGGTGAGCGGCATGATACTTCTGTATTCTGTATTCTTTCTTCTTTCGTTCCTCATCACGATACCAACACACAAGATTATCCCGTACAGAGAAGTATTCACGGTTGTCTTTGATGATCTCTCGGTATATGTTCAAGAATTTGCCTTCTAGCTGTCGGCCAAGCAGTCGTAACCATTGGTGATGGGCATTAGGGTAGTTTAAGCTACAATAAGCCTCAAAATCAGCCAGGTAGACTAAGAGATCTTGTTCCGATTCGTATTTAAACTTTCCAGGATCCACAACCTTAAGCTTCTGAGAGTTCTTGAGTAACTGAGTCAGAAGCACAATGGCTTCCTCCAGCATGTCAAGTCTCTTTTTCATGTGTGGTCCTGAATACATTGAAGGTTCATCATCGTCAGGAATACGACGCATAGGCAGTCGTTGGGAATATCCTTGTGGATTACAACCAGAATGCGACTGAGAATCAGTCGAAAACATCTGGTGTTCCGGATATTGATTTAAGGGACTTTGTTCTCGTTGAGGCTGTAGTAATTTATTATACTTTCCAGAAAAGTCAGCCTCTCCTCTATTGATAGGGGATAGAGAATCTCTATTGTCTCTGCCCATATCGGGAGTTCTCAAGAGAGACTTAGGTTGGGTGAAGTAATTTACTGGGGGTATAGAATCATGACGAAGATTGGGATTAGGAAGAAGTTGAGATTTAGGAAGAAAATTATGAGTAGGCATAAGATTTAAGGATTTGGATAGAATAAGATTAGATTGGAATAAGATTAGGATTAGGAATAAGATTAGGATTATGGTTAGGATTAGAATGAAGTTGATTTCTAGAATTTTCCACATAGCTAGGTGGATTATGTAGAAAAGGCGTTGATCGTGGTTGAGATTGGGAAACTAAGGAAGGTTTATACTCACGATCATAGAAAGAAGTGGTATTTTTAGGCATATGCACATGATGGGAATCGAATTTAGGTGGAATACCCTGAACTTGATCATGGAACGTTCTGTGTTCAACCTTACCGACTGTATCGCTTACTTGATCCAATTGCCTTTCACTTAATACCTGTTTATGGAGTTTCGTTAATAAAGTACTCATCTCAGGCTCAGTGAAAGGTTTGTCAGAGTTAGGAGCCAAAGATAAGTCAGAGGGTATGTCAGAGTTGACAACTTCTACCCTGTCTTTATTTTCCACATTCATTCCTACATTCATTCCTACATTATTTTTATTACGATCATCACGGAGACGTTGTTCTACACGTGGATCTAATGCGACAGCTGCAAGAGAGGGATCAAAGTCCACAGCTTCTTGGCTATCAGCATTTATGCTCGTATCCAAGTCTTTTGGTTGAGGTTTTTCTGACATTTTCTTTTGTAAGTTTCAAAAGAAAGAATTTCAAAGTATTGGAGGGTTATTCTAACTAACTCTCGATCTGTCCAAAGTAAGTACAAAAGAAGAAGATTTCTTTGAAAAGAATTGAGAAGAGAATCGATGATTTTTCAAAAAATAAATATGATGATGTGAGCGAGAGTCACAATCCTAGTGCACGCAAGCGCAGGAACTCAACAGAGTCCCTGTTCGGGCGCCACTTAATTTATTTATGTGGCGGAGAGGAAGTACGCTGGGATCAACAAGTGTACCCGACGGTGAGGTACCTCTCTCCGCTCTTTCTAGGAGATATGAAGTTCGAAGAATTTTTGATTTCGGAAGTCAAAGTATAGGAGATTACGTCAATGTTAGGTTTGTGATGTTCAAAGATAGTGGTTTTGAAGGTCTAGTCAGCACAGCAACCACCTGACACCATCAGGGGTAATACGGAGCAGATTAGATTTTCTCCGTAACGGAGGAAGTTAGTCTTCAGGACTCCGTCGGCCTGCTGACTTGAATGACTTTCGAGGAGGATTGTGAACTTTGATAGAAAATGTTGATACAATCTAAGATTTTTACCCAAAGAAAGATGTAGAACTATTTACTAGTTTCCCGGAGCTTTCTCGAAGATTAACCCGATAGAGGTCTCGAAGATTAACCCGATAGAGGTCTCGAAGATTAAGAGTAACAATACCAAAAAGCATCAATATGAAGGATAGTGACACTCCATAAAAAAGTTTTATCTTTACTAAAATCGCTCAGAATATATGGTGGGAGGTCTGACAAAAGTTAATAGTACACAGTCCTACCCCAACAATATATAAATAAAAGATTATGACTAAATAGGATCAGTTAATACACCTTGGAGAGCAAGTTAAAGGTTCCAATGTGTAAAATATGTACAAGAGCACAGACAGCTCTAGGATCAGAATCGAGAGTGGAAACCGAACGCTTCCAAATATTGCTCATGCATAAAAATCAAGGGAATAAGAAATCCAGACTCAACAATTGTGAATAAATGATGACTTAACTGAATTGACTGGGGAATGGTTCCAAGTGGTGAGTATGATTCAGGAGAATACAACTATGCTGAAGTACTATTAAAGAGGAAGGAATCACGCCAAATCCCAACGTTAGAATTGGCAGGGAGAGGGATCCAGATGAACCACAACTCCGAAACAACTCCAAGAAGAAAGATTCAGGATGAATTCCAACTTTAAAATAGCACCGAGAAAAGATTCACTAAGGAATCCCACTCAAGATTATCAGCACAAAAAGAAAAGAAGGAATCCCAAGATTGGAAGAAAGATTCAAGTGAATCCCAACTATGAACCCTGTCAAATATAAACAATTATTGGTATTTATACCACAATTTATATTTGCATATTTGACAGTTAAATGAAGTCACATATATTTATTCTATTAAGAAACATACCCTGATATATCCAAGAGGGGTCTTTCTTAAATGGAGATTAATGATGTCAACGGCCTTCCAGCAAGCAACAAGATAGTAAACTGTAATAAGAGTTAAGTTTACTATCTGTACATTACTACAAATCTTATAGTATTACTAATAAAATCAAATAAATTTGTAGCACTGACCTCTGAGACAGCTAGAAAGGCTTATCACTTCTTGTGTATATCAAGGTTTAGCACAATTATATCTTTACTATCATCTGTGCTCCTGGTGCTATGTTTATCATTAAGTTTATATTATATTATACATAAAATCATAACAAGATGAACTAGAAAGGAGAAAAACTGGTATAATATCTATAAATATTATAAGGGTTTTCAATAATTGAATTGATAAGATGAATAAGATTGTATTATCACAGGCTGGATCAAAAATGGTTACAAAATTCCAGACTGTATTATAAAAAACATTTCCAAGAATAAACAACACCAGAATAAGATAGCGAATTGCCAATTGACATCATGGATGCATGAGAAATATCTCTCTTTATATATATATATATATATATATATATATATATATATAGTATATATATATATATATATATATATATATATATATAATATTATAATAGAGAAATATATATAAATGATATATAATTATTATATATAATATATATATATATATATATATATATATATATTATATATATATATATATCTAATATATATATATATATATATATATATATATATATATATATATATATATATATATATTTAATAATATATTATATATATATAAATCAATATATATATATATATATATATATATATATATATATATATATATATATTATATATATATATATTTTATATATATGTTATATATATATATTATATATATATATATATATATATATATATATATATATATATATATATATATATATATATATATATATATTATATATATATATATATATATATATATATATATAAAATATATATATATATATAATATATATATTAGGGTGGCCCTTTATTAAAGGGGTGAATTTTGAACATAGTGGCAATTCAGTTGTCCGATCCCCCTTCAACTTTATTCCTTTTATGAAAAACTGTGTGTAAAAATTTTAGAAAAATAAATATTTACAGGTGGCGAAAAGCCCTCAAAGTTTTTAATATTCTAATTAGGAGAGACTTCAAACAAAATTAACTTTAGTGCTGAAATGAAATGTATAACTTTTATATCATCATCATCATTTGAATAATGTTTCAACGTACCAACTATTAGTTCATATGACAATATATAGACAAATTTAAAAGTTCTAGAAAGGAAAATATATAAATCTAAAATTTCAATAAAGTAGATTTTTTGGAATCAGGGAATTTTTTTTTGCAATTATCCTCAATAACTTGAAGTGCATATTTAAGTTGATCCTCGTTTTTGAAACGTCCTTACTTTATGCATTCCTGAATCAAGGCAGCGCCCCGTTCTGCATAGTCATTTATTGTCGCTAAAGTGCTGACAATTGCTCGAGCAGCCTTGAAATCATCCTTGTTAGTCCAGGAAATCTATCTGATCTTCATTGAGCAAAATTCATTGTGGGGTAAACAAAGTACATGAAAATAGTTTTCTGACTGTTTCTTAGTTACAAAAATCAGGAGATTTTCTTCTTTGTGTAAGATCAATTTCTGCTCTTTTTGGTGGATTTATCTTTCCTTCTCTTTTTAAAGAGGCTTCTCCCATGGATTTCTTTGTTGCTGAATTCGTTTGTGAATCAAAGATGGAGAGAAGAATCAAGTCTTCCGACAAATACCACATATGTCCCTGCTCAGTACATTTTGTTGCTAGAAGCCCGCTAGTTTAGAGTTTGGGAATTTTTGTAATTGTTGAAATAGCTGCAGTCATTTCTAGCAGCTGTTGCAGCTTGTTGGAGCCAGAAACCATGATTTATATAGACTTTGAATGGAAATTATTAAGCTCCCTGAACCCCTGCACCTCTTTGGTAGTGAGTTGAAACTGGGATCTAAACATCAAATTTTCAACCTATAAATGGCTTTTGACATCAACGAGCTTGCAGCATAGCACCCAGGAGCTCAAAAATTTATTTCACGAGTATGACTTCGTTTACTAAAAAGACAATAGTTAGGTTGCCAGAAACTCCCTATAATCTTCTCTGGCTGGGTATAGTTGAAACTTTGATTTTACAAAACTTATAAGTTTCTTCTCGTGTGAAGCTGTTGTTTATCGTATAAAAGCATTCCTCAATTTCATCATGTTAACAATGCGTGCCAATTAGGCTTAAAGCGCTTAAAAAGTTGAATTTCAGCAGAAGTTATGGGACCAATGGCATTTTTCAATGGGCGCGCTTGCAGATTAACTTCCAAGATGTGATAACGACATGCAAAGTGTAAAAAGCTTACGATCTAATATATCTTTCAATTGTTACACATGCTCCGGAGAATGGACTGAACACATGGACTGAACAAGCGGTTTGATATTCCAATTGCTGATAGCATTGTAAACAGCCTGAGCATGTTTCTCCGCTTCCACTAGCTAAATTTTCGGAATTTACCAATAATTACTTAAAAATGTTACCTATTGTGATACCAACATTGGCAAGTCTATCAACTTTTCACTGCCAGTTAGGTCTAGCATAAGTTTACTGTCCCAGTGAATGGTTCAGTATTATTGTCAGTTGAAATGATCCTTTATTTTCGTAGATATCGCTTCACGATGTCGTTTCCGCTCTCGTTGAATACTTGTCTGTTCAGCACAAGTTCCTTTGGATCTATTCCCTAGGCTCTAACGGTTCAAAAATTATCATCGTGGCACTCTGTCGCTGAGATTATTTCGATCACGCATTGCAACCAAATCGGATGAAGTTACATTTAGGCGACCTTGCACATGTTTGACTGGAGTTGGTTCATAACTATCCATTTTACTTTAAATCTTATTCAATCATCTTCTGAATCACTTATGCTTGTGCTACTTGGTTAATAAAACTACCGCTGATACAATTTCTATTAATATATATATATATATATATATATATATATATATATTATATATATATATATATTTTATATATATATATATATATATATATATATATATATATATATATATATATATATATATATATATATATATATATATATATTATAATATATATATATATATCGTAAAATATATATAATCTATTATATATAATATTATATCTTCTTTCTTCTTTCTTTATCTACCTTTTTTTCCCAAGATTGGGAGTAAGGTTCGCTACAAGCATCGGAAAAGAAAAGCAGTAGGAGGAACATGACAAATGTCGAAAAGAAAGCCCAGCCTTACCGCCCCCTCTATAATGATTAATAATTGATAACTAGTGATGGGACGATTAATCGTCATCGTCATCGGCAAAAATCGGCATATTTTTTTCCAATCGTCATCGGCAATTTTTGCCGATTAATTGAACAAATATTAAGAATTTTGGATAATATTAAAACTAAATAATATATATATATATATATAATATATATAATATATATATATATATATATAAATATATATATATATTATAATATATATATATATTATATATATATATATATATATATATATATATATAATATATAATATATAATATATATATATATATATTACTCATTTCCAATGTATGACATTTCCAGTGCCTAATGGTTCGCCTTTCTGCTCTGCGTTCGTATCAACACTCATCCTCCAGACAACATCTTAGAAACACCAACTTTTATCCACATATCATATACACATACTTATATCCACACCCCTCTTCTAGACAACAGTCTTAAAGACATCCCTATCCCTTTTATCCATACGTGGGGGAGAAAAAATTGCCGACATCGTATGTCCTGCGTTGTCGTGGAAGCAACTAAGTGATGGCTGGTAGGGTGGGTTGGGCTGCCACTACCCACTTTATTCTTTTGCCAGGAATGCAAGCATAGCCTCAGAGAGGTCGTGATCGCCGTAAGCGGCTTTCTATCTTTCGGCGAAATGTATGAATCGTATGGATACATGGAATGTCAGAGGAATAAATATTGAGGAGAAGAAGGAGAGGTGATGGATGCATTTAGAAAGGGCAAATTTGATTTGCTAAGGAAACTGTGACTTGGAAACAAAGATGGGAAGGAAACGGTGGAAGAATGAGTTGGTGTGATGCTGAATGTGTTTGGTTGGTGTGTAAAGAAATGAGGAGGGGATAGAAATTTGCAATTTTGACGAAAGGCGACTTGTGGTAAGAGGGCTTTATGGTAGATTTGTGTGTGTTGAGTGTTAGAATTCTAAAAGTTAAATTTAAGTTTAAATTAGGGTAAAAAGTATGTGTGGTTGTGACATACGGTCCATCTGAGGGTAATGTTGAAGAGTGCGATTTCTGGGATACTCTGAATGATGTTTTGGATGGGGTGATAGGGGATTTAGTTCATTTGCCACATATCTGCCTACCTAAGGATTATTTTTTTTTACAGTTGTCACCATCATTCACGGGCAGAGCCTATTCAGGAAGGGGGTGTAATACGCTCAAAAGTTCACTCTCTAGCGCAAATTACCCAGATGAGCACAGACGCAGGCTTAAAAGTGAGGGAGATTAAATACAGCAGGACATGCAGAAGATGGAAGAGAATTCCACAAAACAGAGGTGGCGGGAAAGAAGGAAGCACCACAGCGAACTAGCCTGGAAGTTACCAATATCAACACAAATATCAACACAGATACAGCACTCCCTTGTGTACGAGGCGTCCGTAAAGGTGGTGCGTACGCAAATATAACTTTCCGGAGCACTTGCCGCTGGGGTGCCTATAGAATAGAGATAAAGCACCAACATAACGTTTATAAGCTTTTGCGCCTTTTGACTCGACCTATCCAAAAGCCGGGTGGAAACCAGAGCCTCCCCCCAGATTATGAGCAGTACTCCATACAAGGGCGGATGAGACCCTTGTTATAGCGGAGCAATGAGAAGAGGGAAAAAGGCTCTCGCAGTCAATCTCCTCTTT
>JABUQX010012619.1:90000-105000 GCA_015478945.1 Trachelipus rathkii | reverse complement strand
AGTTCTTGGTCTTTCAACTTAGCGTTTGGTTCTTTGCGCGTTTCTCAACTTTCAAACGCTTTGCTAGGCGATTCTGAGACAATGACGACGGTCTCTGCGGGAACAACAACAACGGCCTCAACGACCAGAGGGCTTGCCAACAAACGATTGCGAAATTGCGAGGGCGTTCTGCTTTGCGGATCAAACTTGCTATCCCAACCTTGCGACGACTCGACCCAACCAACGATTGCGGAACTTGTTAAAAAACGCGACGATTGCGTGGACGATGAATTTGCGATTCATGAAAATGACGATTGAAAATAAATTAACAAGACGATCTATAAAAACAAAATGGCGGACGCAACGAAAAAACAACAAGGTTGTTAAAAGGTACATGAAAGAACATGGACTAAACTACATAAACTTAAAAAAATAACTAACTAACGTACCTAAAAAAAAAAAAAGAGGGGGCTCCACCCCCATTTGGGGGACTCATCCCCACTCTGGGGTGAATCCCATACATAAAAAATCAACCCAGGAAAGTACGTGAGAATCTAGGATGATAAAACGCCACCCTAAAAAACACCCATGAACCTACATGAGTTAAAAATATATATGACTATACCGACATACGACTACCGAGGTACCGATGCTTCGAACGCATCACCTCGCTAGTGGATGCCAGTTTATGTCACTATACTACTGTTATCAAAGACATTCCAACTCGTTGGAATAGTACACTTCATATGATGGAAAGAAGTATCGCTCAAAGAACTTCTTGCTTCGTACGCCAGTTCGTATTCCAAAGTGAACAATCTTATTAATTTGGAAAATGACATCATATCACACTGCATTAAGCTATTGAAACCATTTGAAGAAACTACCAAAAAAATCAGCGCCTCTACAGCTTCTGTCTCTTATGTAATACTATTAATCTCAACACTAAGGAAGCATTTTGAACCATCTTCAAATGAAAAAGATGACGATTTAAAAAGAATGAAAGATGTAATTAAACTAGAGGTAGAAATACGCTTTGGTTCTGTGGAAATTAATGACCTTCATACTATTGCAATTTACTTAGATTCCTTGTTATAAAGCAAGTTTTTTTGTAACGATATTAGAACAAGTTAAATCGTTACTTTGTGTTGCAGTTGAAAAACTTCAATCCGAATAGTCTATTAATTCGCCGCCCATTAAAAGGAAAAAAACAAAATCTACAGAACAACACCCTAGTAAATCAATAACAGATTCACTGGAAGAATTTCTACAGTACAGTAGTGATGAAGAAACACACGCATTACCAAAAGATGTAGTGCAAATAATTGAAAACTATCACCAAGAAAAACGATTAGATTCAAAGTGATTGATTCCCAATCAGTGGTGGGAAAGTTAATCAAAATGTTTATCCACGCTTGAGTAAACTTGCAAGGAAAACTTCAATCCGAACCATCCATTAAAAGGAAAAAAATGAAATATACAGAACCAACATCTTCTACAAGTAAATCAATAACAGATTCACTGGAAGAATTTTACAGACCCAGTAGTGATGAAGAAACACACGCATTATCAAAAGATGCAGTGCAAATGATTGAAAACTATCACCAAGAAAAACGACTAGATACAAATCAAACGACGATCCTATCAGTTGGTGGAGTGTTAATTAAGCAAAATGCAAATGTTTACCCACGCTTAAGTAAACTTGCAAGGAAATACCTGGCCTGTCCTCCAACTGTGTTTCAAGTGAGAGAGTATTTAACAATGCTGGCTAATATATGATGAAAAGAGAAACAGACAGAAAAGGCAGAAAAGGCAGAAATTGATGTCTCTCTCAAGCACAACCTTCCCATATTTGATTTCATCCTAGTGCAAAAAGTATATAATCCATGTTAAAATCTCTTTCATTAAGGATGAAGGGTTGGGAAAAGAGGTTGATGGGGTCCACTTGAGTTGGTTCCATCCCCACCCTGGTAACAATTATATTAATAGATAGACTGTGGCTAAAACTCGATATATTATTATATAATATATATATATATATAATATATATATATATATATATATATATATTATATATATATATATATATTATATATATATATATTAATAATATATATATATATATAGATATATATATATATATATATATATATATAATTAAAAATCGCATCCGCATCCGCATCCGCGGATGTTAAAATCAAACATCGGCATCCGCATCCGCGGATGCGAAAAAAATGACATCTGCAGCATCACTAATATATATATACTGTATATATATATTTCGAGTTTTAGCCACAATCTATTAATATAATTGTGTTACCAGGGTTCGGGACTGGGACCCAACTCAAATGCACCTCACCAACCTCTTTCCCCAACCTTCGCCCTTACTGAAAGAGATTTTACAATGGATTATATACTTTATGTACTAGTATTGAAATTCAAATATAGGAAGGTTGGGCTTGTGAAACATCAATTTTTCTGTTGAGAGTCTTTTTCTCTTTTCATCATATATTAGCCCAGCATTGCTAAATACTCTCGAACTTGAAACATAAGTTGGAGGACAGGTCAAGTATTTCCTTGCAAGTTTACTCAAGCGTGGGTAAACATTTTGCTTAACTTTCCACCAACTGATTGGATCATCATTTGAATCTAATCGTTTTTCTTGGTGATGTTTTCAACCATTTGCACTACATCTTTTGGTAATTCGTGTTTCTTCATCATTACTGAACTGTAGAACTTCTTCCAGTGAATCTGTTATTGATTTACTTGTAGAAGGTGTTGGTTATATAGATTTAGTTTTTTCCTTTTAATGGGTGACGAATTAATAGACTGTTCGGATTGAAATTTTTCAACTGCAACACAAAGTAACGATTTAACATGTTCTAATATTGTTACAAAAAAACTTGCCTGTGTAAAGGGGATCTAATAAGTTGCAATAGTATGAAGGTCATTAATTTCCACAGAACCAAAGAGTTTTTCTAGCTCTAGTTTGATTGCATCTTTCATTTGAAGATGGTTCAAAATGCTTCCTTAGCGTTGAGATTAATGGTATTACATCGGAGACAGAAGCTGTAGAGGCGCTGATTTTTTTTTTGTAGTTTCTTCAGATGGTTTCAATAGCTTAATGCAGTGTGATATGATGTCATTTTCCACATTAATAAGAATGTTAACTTTGGAATACGAACTGGCGTACGAGCAAGAGGTTCTTTGAGCAATACTTCTTTCCATCATATGAAGTGTACTATTCCAGCGAGTTGGAATGTCTTTGATAACATTAAGATATGGAATATCAAGCCGTTTTTGAATTGCCTTCAACTCATTTTCATTTTCAGATTCATTTTAAGTATTTTTATTATAAAAATTCTTTTATCAAATCTCTATAATAAACATCCGCGCAACATCCCAGGGCAAAAGCGCGGATGCGGATGCGGATCTTTAATAATGTGCGGATGCTCCGCGGATGCGGATGTTACCTGCATCACTAATATATATATTACAAACACTGAAAATTTACCTTAAGAGTAAGGAAGAAAGTCTCCAAAAATCTAAAATATTCTGAAACATCATCATTATTCTTCCTTTTTATAATAATACCCTCCAAATCCTTGAAGTCCATCATAAGTGTTTCTACTTCTGCCCAACAGCTGATTTTTGTAATGTTTGTAAACAAGTTTATAAGAATAAGAATTCATTCGCGGTCGTTTTGGCACGAAACCGTTCTTAAAATGCGTAAGAATTTGTCTTATCGAGCGTAAGACAAAATGATAAAACGAAAACGGCTTTAATTATTTATTATGGAAAAGGTTAAGAAAGGTTTGGGGAAATATAAAAAACGGAAACGATATTAAAAATCGTTACATTGAGAATGCCTATATTTCCCACAATTTATATATGCTTCTAGAAGCTCATGTACTATATTTTTGTAGCGCTAAGAGTAAGTTTGCACTACTACGATAAGCGGAGAAACTACCATTCACCGCCGTCAATTTATTTACATATTTATATATAAATATGTATATGGATATATGGAAGACTTTGTAATTTTACAAAACACTCTTACCCTTTAAAATTAGTTTTTTTTCTTATTCAATTTAACCCATAGTTTTTTTAACTAAGTTTATTTTTATATCGTCGTAGAGATTAAAATTCAAAAATATGTAAGGAATAGATTAAAGTTCAAAAATGTACTTGTATTTTTTTTTTTTTTTAGTTCTCCCCGGGGCTAAAGTGGAGAGCTCTTGAAGCCTTAAAAGTAGTAGAAAGCTATAACATTTCAACATTATGCTTAGTTATTTTATTTTTGAGGACAAGATCCAATATTTGGTTCGGGCTGAGCCCAATTTCCCCACCCCCCCTAAAAATGGACATAAAATTCGTAATTTTCAGCCGATTTTGATCATATAACACCAAACTGTAGCTTTTTTTGCCCACTAAAACGTCGTTTTAGAGTGCTTTTCTGTGTCTCTAGTCATTCTTTTAGAATTTTCCATTTTTCAAAATCCGTTTTTAACATTTTTAGTATCAACTCTCAGAACTTTTTTTCGAAATGACTTCAAACTTGAAATATGCATAGATGGGTCCATTACCTACAAAAGCACGAAGTACTTTTCGATTTTTTGAGTTTTGTGCTCAGCAATGTCCAAATTTAAAACCCACTTTTTTTTGTTTTTAAAATGAAAAATTGCGATAATTGTTTTTCTGCTCTTGCGAATTGGATGAAAGTTTCAGAGCATATGTAGTCAAGGGAGATGCACATTTTTTACTTAGATAGTTTCTTTGTATATAGAGCAGTTTTTGATTTGTTCCTGGAACAGATTTTCCCAAAAAAATATTTTTGGAAATTTTTAAATTTTCTTTTGACTATACAAAAACATTATCTAAGTAAGAAAGATGTATCTTGCCCTGCTTTACAAGTACTAAAAATGTGATGTTGATGGGACAAGTAGAAAAAAAATATTTCAATATTCACTTTTCAAAAAAATTTGTTTGGAAAAGTGAAATATTAATATATATTTTTTTCTACTTGTCCGATCAACATCAAATTTTCAGAATTTGTAAAGCAGGGCAAAAAACATCTTTTTTACTTAGAAAATTATTTTGTATACACAAAAGAAATTTTTTTTTAAAATTTCCAAAATATTATTTTGGAAAAATTTGTTCCAGAAACAAATCCAAAACTACTCTATATATAAAGAAACTATTTAAGTAAAAAATGTGCATCTCCCTTGACTACATATGCTCTGAAAATTTCATCAACTTCGCAGGAATAGAAAAAAAATTATCGCAATTTTTCCTTTTCAAAAAAAATATCTTCCAATCAGTATAAACTTGCAGCCTGTTTATATATAGAAATAGTGTTGACATAGGGCTGCTACATATTGACGATCATAAGAACATAGTGCGGAATACATCCAGAAGTCAGAAGGTCACTTTCAGATCTGAGACAATATATATAGTAGTATTCGGGTAATAGCAGACATTTATTGCGTTATTGCGATTAATATTGTCGACGCATTCTGATAATTCAAATTTTCCAAGGTGATTAAAGAAAATTACGTGACGAATGTATATATCTATAAAAAATAAAGTTTTCTCAAGAGATTAAGACTATGTGTGTGATAATAATTGCAAAAATTGAACATTGTCGTTGTGAAAAGAATAAGTACGTACAGAGCTTACTGACAGAAGAAACACTCATGATCATACAAGACGACGTTAACTTAGGGAAAGAAGCACTCTAAAAAACGAAAGTTTTTATAGTTTCGGTGTTTTATGAAGTGGACTCGAAAATCAAAAAGCCATATGGCTGAGTATATTTGGTAGATATGTAATTTGTATATTTCACAATAATTTATTAGGGGGGACGCTGAAGGAAATTGGAACTCTTACGAATGTTTACCTGACACTCTTTAAGGTGTAAGTGGATCTAGTACCCGGGAATTGTGAACATCCAGACAACCTCTCGATTCGAACAAAACTCTTACATACATTATATAAACTATAGCAGCCTTGGATTTCTTCAGTACCTACCTTGAGATATCATAACCACCGCATCAATACATTTGATATAATCCCCATTTATGTCTATTCTATACTCGCAACGATCTATTGAAAACTGTGCTAGCTCCCAGGTGGATATATATTAAATGACAGAAATAATATCGACAACGCATTACGAACTACAAGTTCATAGACCATTTTTGTTCAAAGTTTTAACTTAGAACGGGCTGAAGCGCGTTAGTGGGTGGCATGATTAGCATATTATGAAGATGGTATCATAAAAACTGAATTCACAAACTATATCTTAAAAAAGATTCCTATGTTTACAAAGTTTTAAAATAAGCTGAAGAGAACTAATGTGAGGCACAGTAGAGCAGTATTTAAATGGATTCTAAGGAGAAGGGGATGCTCGGGTGTGACACAAATTTTCCTCTAAAGAAACGGTAAGTATTCACTAAGGCCTGTACTTGGTCAGATCCATTATATTTTCACAAGCTAGTGATCCACCTACGTGCGCGGGGATTAGTGACACCTGTAGAGGAGTATATCAGCGCAGCTTGAACGTTCGGAGCTCCTTACTATAGAAGTATCTTTAGTAAGATTGGAGTGTGATGCCAACCGCCTCGGTCCCTCACCTTTCGCATGATATTCACACTGGTTTCAAGCACGGTATCCTCCTACTAACCTCGTGCTTTGTGTCATTTCCCCTATGTGAGATGTGAGGCACGTATTTATTACACACTACCCTTTCACTCCTCTACCCTCTATTGGGGTCATAATATATAGGATACAACACCCGCTACACCCCTTCCTATCATGACCTGATCCACCTGATGACTGAGTCTTCACATTTATAACTCCTCTCTTTTCCCTTGTCGTTATAACTCAGCTTTAACACTTAACATACTCCCTACCCTATGTAGAGCCGAGTCTTATAACCATTTATTACTAACGACGCTCGCTCCACCGTGATTGACCATAGTTATCATTGTAGTAGTAATAAATCAATTTCTAGCTGGCCTAATGCTAAGGTCCTCTCATAGCCAGAATTCCGTTCTTACCATGCTGTTGCCTCCCTCATATCTGCTGCGGTAGTTATGAATTGAGTATCGCAGGAGACAGCGAGGTGAGGCCCTTTTTATAATGCCATGCCACCGAGCTGAGCCTTTATCTCTCTCCGATTGCTATACATCCCTCCGATCGTTAGAAAAATGAAAGAGTCGCGTGTTCCCTTACTTATTTGAACTGCAAGGCGCTAATACAACGGCTCAACTCCTCTGTCACATTCCCCATCGCTTGAGTATTTCGAGTACAGCGCGTATGGCTGCCTATGAACACAACCTCGTGCAACAGGCGCGAGCTACTGTATGGGAAGCGTGCTCATCCTCAGCAACATATTGTATACGGTGCGAGCAGGGCAGTATACTCTCGCGTGTGCTAACCCGCGTTATGTGGTGTCTACAGGAATAAGGAGTGTTGTCAGGCTAACACAATGTACGCGCGAAAAAAATCGGATCGTACGTCATCGGTTAAAGCAGAGAGTGATTAGAATATGTCACGAGCCACACTGCAACTAAGCCCACAGACATGGTGATATATGTTTGAATGTAAAAAAGCAGCGTGACAGTGAGATCTCCGCCCCTATTTAACCCAGGGCAATACAGGACATAGGAGACTCGCGACACAACCCCAAACATGATTATTTATTAAAAGCAATGACTCTTACGGAGTATACAAGTTCTCGCCTTAATTATTACTCACAGAGCTCAAGAATTGGTAACACTAACACCAAAATACTTCGTTTCCCATTTCATTACTTCTCGACTGTCTGATAACATTCTCAAGCACAACGTCGTAACACTGCAGAACCTGTGTTCCAGTCCGCTCCGCCTATACATGTCTCGTCCTTCGAAATGATCACATTGTATCCCTCTGCGTGCTACCGATACACGAGGCGCCTTCGGCCTTCACTGTGACGTACCTGGTTCCATTAAGGGGTCAGACTCGTCTGTCGCTCGTTCACACACATATAATTTTGGATGAGGTGCATCATCTCTGATCCCTTGAAGGTCACTACTAACAGCAATGTAGACACACGGGTAGGTCCTGCGTAGTTCTGCATCGGCTACTTATAAGTCTATGTGTCCGACCTCCCGCAAACAGCATTACCCCACCTACAAGCTTTAACCCCTGCTATAAAATTATCCGAATTGAGACTCCTTCTACCTCTACAAAAATGCGTTCTATCACGTACATTATTATCCACCTGAAACGTTCTCTCCTCAATATCTTTCAAGGACCAGAAGCCCACTAAGCAAATCCAGATCTACGGTTATTTTATCTCAACAGCGAACTATGTACAGCCGGGTCCAAAATGAGCACCATATGTATTAATCAACAAACTCAGCTTACAGGGAGGCATCGTAACGCTTTTTGAAGCTCCACGTAGAAAACTGAAGTCGGTTTTAGAGTGATAACTTCCCACTAAACTCACGGCAGCGGAAGTGGAATCGATCTCAAGACAACAATCCTTATTCACGTGGCTCGGTCCTCCCAGTACAGGTGGTTGCCAAAGTGTCATACGGCTCCGAATCCCGGAGGGTGCAGGACGTCGACTCCGATCACTGGCCAATAGCGCCCATGGCGAGAGTTCTCGAAGCCTGGGCAATCGCGTCCGCTCAGACAGATGCATGCGCGAGTGGCCATAAGAGGTTTAATCGCACCGCCTTCTTTCTCGCGCAATTCCCAATATCTGGTCGATGATGGAGGGGCTGCGCGCCCTAATCACAGTGCAATGACCGAATGCAGAGGTCTTACAGATTTTATAATACCTAGTACCCCTAATATCGCATTGAGTGAGTACTTGTACTCAGTACCAATATATCAATATTATAATACACGTATATATATTAATTATATATAATATATATATATAATATTTATATATATGTGTATATATGTTTTATTATAAAAATATAAAGTATATTTTGTGTATATTATTCGTCTTATATGTGAAAGTTTATATAAGCAACTAATAGAACATACTAATCACTAAGTAACGATAATAAAGTAAGCTTAACTAGATAAAAAAAATAGGTTAAAAGATATATGAATCTATAAATAAATATAAAGATTTATTAAACTTAATTAAACTTAGCGATGTGATTATGTTAGTTCTTAACGAGAAAAACACCGACCTTCATAGACCCCGCAAAGCTCATATGGTCAATGTCCATTGCCGCCCAGTAGGCTAAAAGTTTCATAGAAGTCACTATTAGTACTCACTATTGTGCCAGATTTTGACTCTATTTTTAAATATTAACTTTTAATGGTGAAACTTGTGTATGTATATTATTACTAATACTGAATAATAAACTACGCCCAATGGACCCCCTGCTCTCTCGTTATAATAAGCTATGGTGCTATTTATGCCCATTTATTACCGGTCTACTATTAGGCACTAGCGGCCCAATATATACTATAAGAGCCTAGCCTATACCCTAGGAGGTAATTATATACTCATATATAATATAATTAATATATACGTTAATTAATATAGCCTTATAAGTAAGAATCTTAATATTATTTTAATAATATATATATTATTATATATATATTAATTAATTATATTAGTTATTACGATTAATTATTATTAATATATAATATTATAGTATATATATAATTATAGATATATATAATATTAATAATTAATAATATATATATATAGAATATTATTAATATACCTATATATGAGTGACTAATACTATGCATCATTCCATTCGGCTCATTAATCTTATACCGTATTAAATAATGGTTAGATAAAATATTAATAATAATAATATAAAATATATATATATATATAAAATAATATATTAATTATAAATTAATTAATTAGTTAAGTATATATATAATATTAATAACTGTATCTAGGCTCAGATTTATATTATTATAGATAGATTAGGGTAGTAATATATATATAATACGCGAGTATATTATTGATTTTTACCTTTTGATAGAAGTTAATGATACTAGGGAACCCACTAACGACCACAATGGAGGCGGCCACCACTGGAAGTTAGTAAATATAAATCATTACTCCAATGGGTATGGTCCTGAGGTACTCATTACAACATTTTAGATGCAGTAGAAACAGCGAAAATAATGGATGGACGGAAATGAATATCAGCAATAGAAGCGAAATATAAGCTAAGAAAAAATTATAGACAATATGAATTGTCCAATAAAAGGACGCCTGAGATCTTGTAAATAACATTGTTGCTCGGATATTGAGAGAAAATAGTTACGAGTAAATAGGATAAGGATCTCAGACAAGATATGGCAAATACCCTTTAGATGGCAGAGTTATGGACACCATAATAGTTAGATCGGAAATCGTACGGACGGACGAGTGGGGTCCAGTTGAGGGCAACTCAATTGAAACGAATTATGTGAAAAGTGAACAGTTGCGGAATGGTGCATAGCGCCGACGTTCAAAATTTAGGAAATAGACGGGATCTGTGACATGTCAATGTGCTGTGAATGATGCTTGAGGGAGTGTAGGGGATCCAAAAATTGCGGAGGAAGCAGAGCAAGTATTCACCTCGTGCAAAGCAACTTTTCGGTTCGCGGTCAGAGCGGTGACAGCAACCATATCCCACTCCAGCATGTTTTCGTGACGCTCTTATATTTCATAATTTTCAGCCCCTGACGCTGATCACATCGCCCAGCATCCGTGCCAAGAGAGACCAGAAGCCTTATAGGAAGACCAGGAGAATAGAATCATATAGAGGCAATGGGAGTCAACTTTGTCGAAATGGCATCCAGAAGGTAACCTAGAACACTCCGGATAAGAGGAGACGCGACTTTCTGGCCTTCTGTCCACGGATATTCCCAGTATGTAGTCCAGTACTCCTACAGTGAGAGGGGATCTCAGCATAGATATATAAGAATAATAGTTCTCTAAGCGTAGAGAGTGGAGCAGCCGAAGAAGAAATTGTTGTATAGCGGTACTCGCATATAGTGGTATATTTAGAAATAGTTTGAAAGCTATAACGCGCTTGGAGGGCGTGAGCGAATCTTGATCTAAATGACATAAGAGGCGTCTGATTTTAAGAATAAAATTCGAACAGAGCATGGAGCATTGAGGAGGGCTATTAAGCCCATTAATTCTTGACGGTAAAATTAAAGCCCCATGAGGGGGAGGTATTGAGAGAGGTTGCCATTACTGTGGCCCAGCCCGGATCTGACTGCCAGAAGCTGAGGTGCTATATATAGTGGCGAGGAGGTCTGGATCAGCAGTGTGGGAGCAGCTAACTATCCAATAAGGTATACCTTCCTCAATACATCAAAAGCGAACAGGCGAGCCCTTTTGCAAAGAAGTATTTTGATGGCAAAGTTATATATGTTATAAACATCTGTTTTGCAATAGCCAAGTAAAGAGAGGATTTCTGAAGTACGGTATCTCTCTCAGAATCGGTGTCAGGAGCTAGACCGTGGGTGAATGGGTTTGAAATCGAACATAACTTGTGCAGCGGATGATGTATTCCCCTCGAAGAGAGAGTCAGGCGACATTCAAGCGATGCTCTCTCAATCAAGCTCTCAATTGCTTTACCCGGTGAGGACGTCAAGGCTCCAATGGCTCCTCCTCATTTTTGGATCCCATAATTCGGCTATACTAATATATATTATATTATTATAATATATATATATATATATATATATATATATATATATATATATATATATATATATATATATAATATATATATATATAATTATATATAATATATCTATCTATCTATATATCCATATATTTTAATTATATAGTATATATATATATTATTGTGCTCCATGAAAATATAATTGCTAATATAGATGATTATATATAATATCCGTACGTGATAAGATAATAGTGAGCTATATATATTATATATATATATATACTATATAGTGGTATGAGATATAGTAATAACGAAGAAGGTATGAAAATGAGAGGATATAGGTGGGTTATAAGACCAGATATATGTTCCATATAGATATGATGGATATATATAATATAGCGTATATATAAATAATAGTGTAGGTAGTGATAATATATTAGTATAGATATAGAGTGAATAAAGGTATATATAACTTATATAATAGGGTAGGATAATAACATATATATATAGGTATAGTATGAAATTGTCTGAGCACTCAATAATGAATATATATCTGGGAGGGTGATATTATACTATATATATATATTAATAATAACGGACCGGTATATAGTATAGTATGGTATAGTATAGTATAATATATATACATATATAAAGTATATATAACTATAATAATAATATATATATTATAATTATATATTATATATAATATATATATATATATATATATATACATATATAATGCTCCGTGACATCAGCGCCCTTCCTGGATTTGTATAACAAGATCTGGATCGAAACCTCTTTTCCATCTGTTTGGGCAACAGCTTTTGTGATCCCTATTCCCAAACCTGGGAAAGATACAAAACTGGAGGAAACCCAAAAACCAATTTCGCTGACCTGTCATACTTGTAAAATAGGTGTAGGCCGCCTTCTTTCTTTTCTGGAGTCACAGGCTTTTTCAAAATTCCTTCGGCTTCAGCAAATGTCCCTCGACCACGGATCCCTTGTTAGGAATGGACCATGACATTCGAGAAACTTTATCAACTGGTGGATGATTCTTGGTGTCTTTTTTTGAACTCCCAAAAGCACATGACATAACTTGCAGAACTTTGGTTCTAAACTCCACACGCTCGGTTTCTGAGGACAGCTTCCTCTCTTTATACAAATGCCTTATTTTAGACAGATCCATCCAGGTCCGCCACTTTGCTCTAGATGAAGGTTTTCCGAAGGACAATGACCCTAGTATATTATTAATTGCTCTCGGATCCAATGACAACGTAACTATGCTCACATCGTAGCAAAGCGACAGATATTTTCTTCCCTGATGAAAAACTGTTGATGTCCTGTCGTGACTCTACATTAACGGCGCCAGGCTGTCATTTCTTGAACGTTAACTCCAACTAGCCACTGAGAACACTTCACAATGGGGTAACTCCCATTACTTTCCCCTCTCACCAGCCAAAACCTCAGCAGTACTAATTCGAAAAAATGGGATTCGAAGAACCTACCACTTTCCTCTCGGAGTGTAGGCCGAAAACCGTAGCCTTATATGGTTCATCCATTCTTGTAACTTCACAGGTTCGATTTCTAGGCCTCATTATAGATGACAACCTACCCGACAAACACGCCGCACATTAAAAACTTGAAAATGACTTGCCATTGAACACTTGACCTATTATGTAATCCCACTTCTCCACATCGCCCTAACCCAATATAAGTTGGACAATGGCTGCACAGTATATGGTTAGGCCTCCTCAACTCTACTGCACCTGTTAGATCCTATCCAAAACGAAGTGATCCATATATCCACAGGAGCCTTCCGATGTGATGCCGCTCTCTCTCTCTGCAAAGGGAATAAATACATCGTGTGCACAAGTTATTACCGTTTTCAAACCTCAATATCGTCTGTTCTGACACCTTTCTAGGAAGAAGTGGACTTCAGAAATCTATGGCACTTAACATATTTTGCAAACTACGGTTTGTAACATTTTGAGCTTCCTCAACATCCCTTTGCCAAAGATGCTGTCATTCTCTTACGACACACCTTGGCTATTCCCTGCACTCGCCATTTGCCTGGTCCTAACCTCTCCCTACAAATTCAGTCACCATGTCGCCTTGTTAAAGGCATCGTTCTTGTCCCACTCTGTAGTTCACGGAAGATTCACTCGTGTGTACTGACGGCTCTAAAACAAGGGACGGCGTGGGTGCGTCTGCTACCGTTTCTTACCACAACCTCTCCCATACCCTCCTCCCATCATGCTTCAATTTTTGCTGAAGAATTAATGCTTAATTGATTTTTTTTCTCGAATTTTATTCCTTAACCAAGAAAACAACACCCTCGTAATATATTCGGATTCACCCAGTTCCCTCCAGACGCTCAAAGCCCCTTACTCTAAAAATACAATAGTATCAGCTGTACAATAATTTCTCCTGCTGCTCCACTTTCGCAAGAAACAAATTACACTCTATAGGGCCCCTTCTCACGTAATGGGAACTGGCAACGAAATGGCTGACAGAACAAAATGGCCTTCTCTTTCGGTAGTTGTTCTAGGTACCTCCCGGATGCCATTCGACAAGGTCGTCTTCCATCAGGTGATTATTATGCTGCTCTCCGACAAGGCTTCCGATCTTACTGGTAAGAGTGCTGGGCGAGTGATCAGCGAGGTGCGAAACTTAGAAATATGAAGTCGAGTACTGAATGGTGGATGGTTTTCCTCTCACCGATGAAACGATGAAATCGCTTGCCGGTAGTCCTCGCACTGGTCACACAAATATCACGCACAGTCACTACATGTCACGGATACTGCAATCGCATGCAAATTTTGCCATTGTCACACCCCGCAATCTGCTCAACACATTTTCATCGATTGTCCTCAACTGGGCTCCATTCATCGCCGCTATTTTCCTACACTGTGATCCATAACACTTTCTAATAGGTTATTTCACGTCTTTTTTGAAAAGTCCCACTTCAACAGGAACTCAATATTCTCTTACTTTCAGGAACAGAATATTGTGTATAATGTCTTAATATTTTTCTTAGACATCTATCAAAATCGTTATGCTAAGACTCACTCACTTATAGTTGGTTTTCCAATTTAACGTGGCACAATATGTGTCTGTAGGTGTGTGTGTATGTGTGTCACCTACATGATTGAAATGAAATAAAAATAAAAAATTTTGATGATAGTTGGGAAGGCGAGTTGGTGGCTCGCTCACTTGACGGAGACTGATAAGGTTGATCGATATTTGCTCAGATATCGGTCTAAAATAACTATTCCCCCCCACCCAAGATTTAAAAATAACTTTAAAATTTTAAAATTACACCTCTCCCTCTGTTACAAAATAAAACCGAAATACTTTTAGAATA
>JABUQX010012619.1:60000-82500 GCA_015478945.1 Trachelipus rathkii | reverse complement strand
TCGCATTCGTTGCATTTATAAGGACGTTCATCAGAATGTATCTTCTGGTGTGTCTTAAGAGTTGACAATTGTGTAAAACAGGCTTTGCATTCTGTACACTGATAAGGCCTTTCACCCGTGTGAATCCTTCTGTGTGCTCGCAAATTACCTTGTTGTGTAAATTTCGAGCCACACTCATCGCACGTAAATGGTTTCTCACCTGTGTGTCTCCACATGTGATTCTTAAGTTGAGTGCTGTTTTTAAATACTCTCAAGCAGTCGTTGCATTTGTGGACGATTGGCATTCGAGGCGGTTTTGGTTCTTTGGCTTTCTTGGGGGGCTTTGCAGGTTTTGGCACTTGAGGAGGAGGAGGAGGGAGATTATCTTGCGGCATATGCATCATAGGAACCGATACTGGATAGTCTTGATCAAACGGTTTAATATCTTGGTAACCTCTCTCAATTTTTTCTTCCAAAGTCATGTTATCTCTATCATCAAAATTCTCATTTACATAGGCTGGGAATGAATTGGAATGACTGGTGTGAGAGGAATGGGAATATGCATAGTACTGAGGAGGAAGTGGCGTGGAAGCTTGATCTGGCATAGGAGGAACGGATGGAGCTGGTGTAGGAGGAGCTGGAGTCCCAATATTGTTATGAATATCATTATGGTATATGTTATCTGTGAAATGAGGTGATTGAACTCTAAGTGGCTGACTATCAGATGCAATCATTCTGTGAGGCGGCGTTGTAGGATTATTACTGTTAATACTACCATAATGAGGCCGTACCATGGAGAGAGGAGAGTCTGAAGATGGGATGTGCGAATGATTTGGGATATGATTTAGAATCCTACTATTGGCAATGATTCTACCGTTGTTGTCCGTCAATTCGAGTCTACCAGCAGGCTCGTGACGGCTTTGTAAATTCTCTGGCAAAACCTGAGAGTGTGAAGTTTCTGTAAGACACAAATTTTCAGGTACCATTGATTGTGGAGTGTCTGTCTCCAGTCTCATGTTGTCTTGAATGACAGATTGGTTTTCTTCTAACCTCAAATTTTCAGCTACTAATGGGCGGTTCCCGTCGATAGTATTAAGGACCCTGAGATTCTCCGGTAATGCTGCATGTGATGGAGGCAATTCATCTTCTCCCAAACGACTATTACCTGTCATTAAGCTTCTAGGAGACTGAATATTCAAACCAGGAAGATATCGCATGTTTTCCGAGTTGGAGTTACTTAATCTTTGATACTCGGTAGGGCCTGGTCTTGGATCGTCGATATAATGCCTTTGCGAGGTAGTCAAGAACTCTCTAAAGCTTTCCTGAATGTGGCGTTGCGAATCTGTATGGGTACGAAAAGAAGACTCGTGAGATACCCTTGGAGATAGCTGACCTTCAGCAGCAAAACGATGATGTGTACTATTCATAACCTGCCTATAGTTTATAGGCGAATTATTTACGGGGGAAACAGAAAGGCCAGAAATAACGCTAGATGGAGATGTCACTGAAGAATCCATCCGTAATAGCTGTTGCTCGGCCCTTATTTCATCTATTTGTCTTTGAGACTCTCCATGTATTCGAAGGATTTCTGATCCAAGTTTCTGACCACCATTCATCTGGTGAGTGACATTTGAAGAAGCCCTTTGTTGAAGGTCTATAGGGTTATTATTCTGATAAAGATCTTCAGCAGACCTGTGATATTCAGGAACTTGGCCTTGATCTTCCCGGATCCTTCGTACGTCACTAATAGTTCTATTTTGATCTACTAACTGCTGGTGCAGAAGCTGCTGCGACGTTTGTTTATAAAGTTCAGAAGAAATTACCCTATGAGAGTCTACACCAAATCTCAAGTCATCAGGTACTGGCTCTGGCGGAGAAATGCGATACCCTTCAGATACATACCTGCTATGTGCTTCTGGAGGTGTACTACTAGGCAGGTATTTAGAACCAGCAAATATACTATGACCAATCTGTGGAGAAGGAGAAGATATAGGAGGATATGAAGAGCTGCTGTTTATTATAGATGGCAGGGGAATGGAAGCTTGATTAGAAAACATGACCCGTCCTTCCAAATTCATTGCAACTGGTGTGCCACTACGACTGCCATCCCGACCACTAGACTGAATCTGAAACAAAAACTCTACATCAGTCAAGTTAAATAAAAATACGAAGAAGAGCATAGCAATAAAGATAAATTAGTTACACATATGAAATTTTAATAACCAACACACCATGAAAACTCAAAAATATGCCTTTTATAAAGTTAATTGAAGATAAATTTCGACTGTACTAATTCTGTGGGAATAAAAGACTTGATGAACGCCTCGTGGCGCAGGAGATTGAGTCGCCGCCTCTCATACGAGAGGACGCTGCCGTTCTCATCATAATCCTCCCGCGTAGCAGTTGGGGAGTTTTATCTTACCTGGGGAACAAGAATTAAAAACTCGGACTTGCGACACGTTCGTGGACCCGCTGGTTTGGGAATAGCCGGGCCCCTTGAAAGTTCGGATTTCTTGTGGTCCCCCCGTTTTCCCCCCTGCATTGGGGAATAAAGCACGTTAAAAAGGTATTTTTTTTTTTTTTTTTGTGGGAATAAAAGACTTGATTTTTTTTCTTTTCTCCGACTTTAATTTCCTAATAAGCTTTTTATTTCTCTCTACATTTACTACCCATTAACCATTCTTCCTTCATATTTCTATGGCCAACACTTTTATACCAAATTATCTTAATATTAACACCCGCCGAATTTTAGCGACATTTGATTGTTGTATGAAACTCGTCGGTTTTCTGATATATATATATATATATATATATATATATATATAATATATATATATATTAATATATATATATATATATATAAATATATTATATATATATATATATATATTTATATAAATAGAACGCTCGTTGGTGGCATAGGAGGTTGACTCGCGACTCTCATACGGAGAGGACGCTGGTTCCAATCCTCCGCGTAGCAGTTATAGTTTTATCTACCTTGGGGCGACGAGAATTAAAACTCCGACTGCGAACACGTTGGTGTGGCGCTGTTTGGGATAGCCGGCCTTAAAGTCGATTTCCTGTAGTCCCCCGTTGAAATGATGGTAAAGGGGATATATAATATATATATATATATATATTATATACTATATATATAATATATCATATATATATATATATAATTATATATATATAATATATAATAGAAGAGAGAGAGAGAGAGAGAGAGAGAGAGAATGAGGATGGAAAGAGAGAGAGAGACAGAGCGAGAGAGAGAGAGAGAGAGAGAGAGAGAAGACGAGAGAGAGAGAGAGAGATGGAGATGAGAACGAGGAAGACGAGAGAGAGAGAGAGAGAGAGAGAGAAGAGAGGAGAGAGAGAGAAGAGAGAGAGACGAGAGAGAGATAGAGGAGAGAGAGAGAGAAGAGAGAGAGAGAGAGAGACGAGAGAGAGAGAGAGAGAGAGAGAGGAGAGGAGAGAGAAGAGAGAGAGAGAGAGAGAGAGACGGAGAGAGAGAGAGAGAGAGAGAGAGAGAGAGAGGAGACGAGAGAGAGGAGAGAGAGAGAGAGAGAGAGAGAGAGAGAGAGACCATAGAGAGAGAGAGAGAGAGAGAGAAGAGAGAGACGATGAGATGAGAGAGAGAGAGACGAGAGAGAGAGAGAGAGGAGAGAGAGAGAGAGAGAGAGAGAGAGAGAAGAAGGAGAGAGAGAGAGAGAGAGAGAGAGAGAGAGAGTGGAGAGAGAGAGAGAGAGAGAAGAGACTCCCGCGCGCAGTTTTTGTGATATCTCCTACAATCATTCACTAATCAAACTTATTTTGCAGGATATGGCAGAAGGAACGTCTGTAAACACAATTAGACCTCAATGGAAGCTCGAGCAAAGAATATATATATACTACGTCAAACATTATTACTACAACTACAAACAGCCTTGTTCAAGAAAATCCAGGAGACTTTCATACATCAGTTCGAATGTGAGAAAAGCAGAAATTCAGAACTGGGTGTATCACTTTGAAAAGTATGGGACCGTGGAGAACCTCAATGCAGCAGCAAGTGAAAACCGTCCAAGCTACTCAGGACGTCTCAGGAAGCGTACAACCAAGCAGGTCGAGAGCGTGAGAGAGTTCGGCAAAGTCCGAGAAGCTCTGTGCGCAAGCGAAGTCAGTCCCTCATTCCATGAGTTTTAGTAAACGATATAAGGGCTTACCCATACAGAATTCAGACCAAGCAGACCATAAGACAGGCAGCAGAGAAAGGATATGGCATTCAAGTTACTGGAAAAGATCCAGGAGACCTTAAGTCTACCTCAGATGTAGCCCACTTCCATCTTGAAGGAAAGGTGAACTCAAAGACAAATGTCTTCTGGGGGCCTCCAAACCCAATGAAGGTGCCACCAAGCCCCTACACTCCCCTAGGAGCACAGTATGGGCTACAATCTCGGCAACAGTCATCATCAGATCATTCTTCTTCGCGGAATCTGGCGAGACAGTGTCAGTCACCAAATAAAGGTATGTTGAGATCCTCAAACCTTCAAGAGTGAGGCACAGACCCTCAATCCGTCGCTTAAAAGAAAGTTCTAGTTCCAGAAAAACGGAGCAAGCTCTCACACCTCAAACGTCCCGAGATTGGCTGAAAGAAAATTTTGGAGGCCGTGTGATCTATCTCAAGACTGATTTTGAGTGGGCACCTCATAGCCCAGTCCTTAGCCCCTCAGATTTCTTCCTTTGGGGCTATTTCAAGGACCGAGTATATGCAGGGAGACCCAGGACCATCAATGAACTCAAGGAAATCATCAGGGAGGAGATACTAGCCATTCATCGGTCTGTTTGTAAGGACGTCTTGGACAACTTTGTGCTGTGCCTCAAGAAATAAATGGAGCTAAATGGAGGTCATCTCGAACACATGCTCTAGAACGAAGAACAAAATGCCAAAGACTATCATGTTTTAATTTGATGTTCTAAGCACAATAAACTAGTTATAAATGAAGTTTCATTTAATTCTGACAAAAACCTAAGAAATGAAGCCTGTCGAAAGTTTTTTTTGGGGGGGAGGGGGGGGGGTCACCCTGTAAATAAACTGGAATAAAAATTAAGATGGCATCCAAATTTGATTCCACCTTAAATTAAAAAAAAAAGAAAGTATTTTTGTGGGCAATTTCTGATATTCTGAACAAAAAACCGGGTGGAATTTCATACCAAAACGTAGCTAATATACGGCTGATTTATTAATTTTCAATTTCTTTTTTATGTAAATCAAATTCTTTTTTAACTTTCTTAATTTCTATCCAATTAATTATTTAAAGAATTTCATATATAATGGGGAGAGCCCTTAATCGAGGAGGAGTTCCTTTGACTCTTCAAGGAATCATCAAACCAACAACCTTCGCTAATCGAGTTCGTTAACATATACGCTACGCACCGTTAAAAACAAATAAGATAGGCTAGTTGTTACCATCATTTCTCGCGCTCTCCTCAAGCCATAAACCTACAAAATATTTTATCCCATCAAAAGACTCATCAAGGAATAGATCCACCTGCAACAATATTACCTACACAAAGATGGGCAAAGTTTCTTTCAGTTTCAGAGAGTAAATTAATGAAGTGATAACACGCAACAATGTTTAATATCCACGAGTGGTGGGCCACAGATAGAGACACCATGAACTTCAACTGCTACAGGTCAAAATCTTTTATCTCTATAAGGGGCCCATAACGCCAATCATGATTCAAAGATTTGCAAGAAAAGTGCCATAAGGCCGATCATGATTTAAAGGCTTGTAAGAAGGGTTTCTAAACGCCTACAGTATCATGGTTAAAAGATTTCCAAAAGGGTCCACAAAGCTGATCATGGTTAAAGATTTCCAGCGGGGCCTATAACACCAAACATGGTTTAAAGATTTGCACAAGGCGCCCATAATGCTGATCATGGTTAAAGATCTGCAGCAGGGGCCCCGAACGTTGTTAAAAATTTTCAAAAGGGGGCCATAACGCTGATCATGATCACAGATTTGCAGCAGGGGTCCCTAACACCGAACATGGCTAAAAGACTTGCAAAAGGAGGGGGGGGGGTCCATAAACGATTATCATGGTTGAAGATTTGCAGCAGGGGCCCATAACACCGAATATGGTTAAAAGACTTGTACGAGTGGCCCATAACGCCGATCATGGTTGAAGATTTGCAGCAGGGGCTCATAACACCGAACATAGCTAAAATATCAGCAAAAGGGAGTCCTTAACGCTGATCATGGTTAAAGGTTTGCAGCAGAGGCCCATAATACCGGGTATGGTTAAAAGAATTATAAGAGTTGCCCATAACGACGATCACTGTTAAAGATTTGCACGAAGGGTTCATAACATCGAACTTATAAGAGTGGCCTATAAAGCCTATCACGGCTTAAATATTGCAATTGGAATCACCATAAATTGTAAATGAATTTGAAAGAGCCTATTTTATAATATCACGCACGGGAATTCAAAATACATTAACGAATTTAAATATTACCAACAGAAAAACGTCATCTTTTAAAAGTAACACGACTACAGTTCTGACCTTGACCCTTAACTACATTTAAAGAATTCCCGCTTTATATTATTACAAAAGTCTGCAACGGATAATTTTAATTCTTAGTAACCACTGTGATAAGAAGTTTACAAGAAAAATTTATTGTATGTTGCTACAAAGGGAGTATTGAGGGAAGGCTTCCCGGCAAGTTTCAAAGCCAGATATTGATATCAAATGTTACATCTGTTATTGAAAATTATACCAGAATATGGAATATTATTTACGGTATATATAATATATATATATATATATATATATATATATATATATATATATATATATATATATATTATATTATATATATATATATATATATATATATATATATATATATATATATATTATATTTTTTTTTTTGAGTCAATGTACAGGACCCACCACGGTTCACAAAGAAGCGGGCACATTGGGTTGAATAATCAACACCAGGGTGGGTTCTGGCATATACATATTTTAAATGTCAAGGAAAATTGAAAGGGAAATGAATATTCAGTCCATAGAGAAATAAAAAACTAAATAAAATTATATCTCTACATTATAATAGTCCTAATATTACATAACAAATTCATATGTTGTATAAAGAATATTCACTTCTTTGGAGAAATATAAAATATACTTGCTAAAGTGGGAAGTTTCGGATAAGATATGGGATAATCTTTTAGAAGAGTAGGAAAATAAAGTAGGAAAATGACGACGCGAATAGAGTCCAGTTGGGAACAATCAATGAAGATATGGTGAACAGATTGCAGGGTATAGCGACGGCAAAATTTGCTGATGGGAGGAGGGTCCCGTGACATGCCATAACAGTGATATTGGTGTGGCCAATACGGAGGCATGCAAGTATCACCTCATGTAAGCGCTTTCGTCGGGGGAGGAAGATCACTCACTAATGCTCGCTTTATATTTCTAAGTTTCTCTACCCGCTGATCATTCGTCCAGCACTCCTTGCCAATAAGATCGGAAGCCTTTCGGTATGAGCCATATATATATATATATATATATATATATATATAATATATTATATATATATATATATATATATATATATATATATATATATATATATATATATATATATATATAATATAAAATATAATTATATATATATATATATATATATATCGAAAAATAAAATAACAACATATCAATCAACAACCATGTCCAAATTAGTTTAAAAAAAAAAAATGTTTAAACAAGCTGTTAACACCTGAATTGTAGCATGCATGACCATTGATTGATTCAATATAGTTGAGAATTTTCAAAGATTGTTTTAATTGAAGACCTAAAGAAGGGATCCAACTGTCCATGTTTCTTTTTACAGGTTACCCACAACTCATGGGCAAAGACTTTTTCAAAGAGGGGGCAAAATAAAACGGGAAAGAAGATCCAATCAACCGCAAGTTTAACGAAATTCTCTCTTGCTTTACAGAGAGAAAGAATAAATAAAGCATGAAAAATGGATGATGACAAGGAATTCCACTGAGCAGGGGTGGCCAGAAAGGAGGCACCACAACGAGCAGGTCTGAAATTCCTAATTATTAGTCTTTTAGCCTATCCAAAGTAAGGGTGGAACCAGAGTCCCACCTACAAATGTGAGAACGGTACTCCATACAAAGGCGGATAAGACCTTTATATAACTCGAGTAACTGTTTAGAAGAAATACATTCCAACAACCTTAAAAATCGTTGTGATATGAGGCTTCCAAAGGAATATTATGTTTATGTTGATATGAAGAAAGTTTGTTGTTCACTGGAGACGATTGAGCAGCCGAAAGAGAAAGGAAAATTGGGAAGTGTTTCTGAAAGGTAAAAGAGAAGAAATTGAGTTTTTTAAAAAAAAGAGTTAAATTTCACAAGGATGAGGCTACCCTACCGGAAAATGCCAACCAGATTGGCAAGAATAGAATTGGAAAGATAAAGTCGAGAAAAAAGCAACTCTAGATGCAAAGGAGGGAGAAGATTCGGAATGAGTGGAAAAATGGAGTCACCGGGGTAATAATAAACAGTTAGTAGTGAAGATGAGAAGAACATTGATGGAAAGTAAGGATAAAGTTGAAGATAGAACAGAACCTTGAGGAACACCCCAATTAACTGGAAATGAGGAAGATGTCACTCCAACAAGTGCCGAGAGAAAACTAGATAGAGTAAGCAAAGTAAGTAATTAGCCTAGAGAGTAGTGACGAATGTCACAAAGAGTTAAAAGCTTTCGATATGTCAAGCACAACCAGCACACATAACTCTTCAAAGTCAATAGGGGCAGAAGACCATATATCGATGAGATAGGAGTATGCCACCAGTTAACTTTGAGCGTCCAAAGTCATACTAGAAATTTGAAAGGAAATGAGATTCCAGCTGATAAAGGAAATGAGACTCGAGAAGAGTTTCAAAGATTTTTTGACAATAGAAGTGAGAGCTATAGGACAATAGTTAGAATATTCAGAGCGGCTACATTTCTTCGGAATCAGTCAGACACATGCGCGATTCCAGCACTTTAAAAAAGTATTAACATCAAGCATAAAAAAAAAAGTTGAACAAGGACAGGCATCAGCTCAAAAAAAAAATCCATTAAAGCATGGGAAAGAATAGCCTTTCTAACGTTCACCGATCTCAAGATCCCACGCATCGATCATACTTAATCACAGGCAGATACAAAGAACACCTGAAAGGAGAAGCAGTAGGAGGACTGATGCCAGAATCCTCCAAAATGGAATTAAATGAAAAAAGGAAGACAAAGAGATTAGCTTTTCAGAATGAGGTTAGCTACATATCCGTAAGAGCGAATAAGAGGAGGAAAGAGAGATTTACAAAAATTATTAGGTAAGTTTATGGCAAGAATCCAAATGTTTTATCAATAGAAGAACCAAGGTAGTTAGCGCACTTTTCCCTTTTAATCAAAGTACGCTTTGCCCCATCTAAAAATATAACTGCAACTATTTAGAGCTTGATGAAAATTACAAGATTGAAAGGAGAACGAGTTTTTCAACCCCGATAAGCGTTGTCTCTATCCTCATGGGCACGAGAGCAAGTGCCATTGAACCACGGATTTTGAGAAGAAAAAGATTTAGTTGAAGATGGTATGAACCTGGTTTTCCCATTGACGATTACGGCCCTTCTATTTCAGCAGATATCAAAACATCCTCAGTGTCAAAGCAGTGCTAGTGTAGAAGCGTTGCAACTCCCCCCCCCCCCATCAAATTAGCCCGATTAAAGTGCCAGAGTGTACATTTAGGGCAATGTGGAGCTGATGGAGAGAAAATATTAAAATTAAGAGTTACTGCACAAGACTGCGGTCAGAGTTGCCAATAAGTGGGAAAAGTGTGCATTCTTAAAGAGGAACATAATTAATGGCGAAACATAAGTCAAGCGTGGTCAGGAATTGATTAGGGCGATATGGAATATAAGTCGGTTATCTAATCAACTGTCCCAGATCGTTGAAAATACTGAATAAATAGCCCCCTCCCCACCTGTATCAGTATAAAAGAAGACAACTATCCAGCGTGATGTACATTAAAATCCCCTAAATAGAGGGCTTCAGCATTTGGGAGAAAATGAAAATCTCGTGATAGCTTGTAAGATACTCAAAAAGAACTAGAAAATCTGTCCATTAGAGGAGCAGTAGCAAAGTACAATTAAATGATAGTAGTAGCAAAACAGATTTTAAGCCATAGAACTTCGAAATTACCAGATTTAAGGTTAAAAAATGTGATGCGCGAGTATTTTTGTTTATATAGACGCAGACCCCCACCATTCAGATGGAAATTGTAAAATAAGTGATAGGGATTGAACCATTTATTTGCAATATTTTTTAAATCGCAAGTTCTAATATATATATATATATATATATATATATATATATATATATATATATATATATATATATATATATATATATATATATAATATATATATATATATATATATATATATATATATATAATATATATATATATATATATATATATATATCATCCAACTCCTTTCCACAGATTGGGAGTTAGGTGCGTTGCATACACCGGAAACAGAAAAAATAGTAGAACATGACTTAAGTCGAAAAGAAAACTCAACCTAACGTCCCCGTTAAACCCTTAAGTGAGAACTCATAGCAATTGGAAAAATCCACCCTAGGGTTTCACGAAACTGCGACGGACCCTCACTGGGGTATCTCGTCAATGTGGGGTCAATCCCTTGGCCCGACCCACAATCATATCCCCTACCAAATCCACGCCATTCATTTCTATTATGCACCTTTCTTCTAAGCTTCTGCCAAACTCACATTCCTCTCCTTCAGGCATTCCATTACTGACTCAATCCACTTTTTCTTCGGTCCCCCAGACGGTCGATCTCCCAGCACACTCACCGCTATAAATCCGCTTAACCAACCAACTATCATCCATCCTTTCCATTATGACCAAACCATCTCAATGTACTCTCGTTTATTCTCTCATTTATGCCTTTCTTCACACCACAAACCTCCCTAATGCGTTCATTCCTAATTTTATCAATTTTCTCACACCCAACACGCCCCTGAGGTGGTCCATCTGAACAAATTGTACTTTAGATCTATACCTCTTATTCTAGACCATGTTTCACTACTATACATTAACGCAGGTAACAACATGCCCAAAACCCTAACGCATTCAAGACATAGTCCCTTATTCAACATAACTCCAATTGAATCTCAAACCACCTAAATTAATGTTCTCTCTCCAGACAACCACCCGGCTCTAACCATCGTTTAGGGCAATTTAATCACAAGAAAGGAGCGAGCCTTAATCACTGATGAGGTGACATGTTCATTCTATCATTGATCAAATCTTTTCTTACCTAACTATAGAGCTCGATGGTACTTGTTCTCGGGTCATATACGGTAGAGACTTTGTCTTTAGGGAATAGAACGCATGCTTTCCTAACACTCCTGCTAATTCCGCTTAGAATCATTGTTGGGATATTCGACGGACTAATCACCCTAATAATACCTTGTTCAGATGTTCAAAATGTCTACAGTTTATATGTATCCCGATCCATAATTCCATCATGCGGACAGAAATGGAATAAAATTCCTCGAGAAAACATGGAAATCTTTCTCTCTTTGAACTATTTCTCAGGAATTATATTTCTTCAAGTTTCTGATAAATTTTCCTTACTAGATTTACGATAAAATTAATTTACTTAGCTCTAAATAAAAAGTTATCTAATTCATTAAGACTTAAACATGCGAATGCCATTCTCTGCTTATTGGAAATGTATCCTGGGACATTAAAAGAAATAAAAATATGTATATTTTTTCCGGGATAATTTTTGTATTGTGTGAACACAGTATAACACTAGACGAAAATGTCTACCTACGTGATTCTCATATACTGACAAATATTTCTCCCCTCTTACCAAAAAATATCTCTTAAGTTCTGTAAATTCTTTCTTTCTCTTATTCGTTCTGATGGATCTATTGCTAATACTCCTGCTGAAAAGACTAATCTATTCAGTCTCACCTCTTCATCTAATTCAACCCTGGATAACTCTTAGCAAAATACTTTTCTTCCTCCACCCACCACCTATTAGAATTCCATGTCTTTAACTTATATTTCATATTATTGAATGCAATGGATTCTGAAATTATAAACGTGGCGTTTCTTGGTCCAAAGCTATGGACATGGTATATCATGTGTGACTGCTCTCCAAGCTCCTTTCATTCGAGTTTTTTCACTTCCCTTTGTTTAATCATGTCTATTTTTTTTAAATAGTTCCATGTCAATGTGGGCTACTACTTCAATCCCTGTTAATAGTAGGGTTCCACAATATTCTATCCTAATTCTTACAATTTTCCTACATTTCATCAATAAACTTCTCAGCTGCTTCTATATAACTATACAGTCTCTCATACTGTTGACTTAACACTCTATTCTATTATTAGTTTAAAATCATCTTCCTCTTCTGCGGTCATAGTTTTCTCTTGACTTCAGTTTTCTGATCCTATTCTTCCTAATCTCCTCTCTGGTGGGTTAACCGAATGGAGCAAACACTTTAATATCAATTCTAAAAATTTTAAATAAACCACACTGATGTGCGCGTTAATTTTGCTTATATAATATAATAATGGTCTAGGCTCGTTGATTAACTATTATTCTTTTTAGGCACTTGTTCCTATCATTTCGGATCTTATATAATAACTTTACTCAGTCTGCTTCTAGATAGTAATATAGACAGTCATTCTGATTCATACGTGTGGACTTTTGTTAACACTTGCTAGGCCTTCTACCTTGGGATATCGGTGTAGGTTACAAGCAATTAGGTCTAGTTTTCTTCCGTCTTGCTAGCGTTCATAGTTTGTTCTCACTTTGTACTTATAGAGTTTATTTCTGTTACCTAATAAGGGATGTCTTCCGCTAATCATTTTTCATCTCTTCTGGTTAGTGGGTATATACGAAGGATGCGAAACACTAGGTTTATAACTGATGCTAAATTCTTAATTTTAATTTCTATTGGTAACAGTATATTCCACCTTGATTTTGTGCTGCAGTTTAATTTTGACTTGCCTTGGTTGGATTATATTGGTATACCACGGTGGTTTTATTTTTTTAAGTTATTATTGGTCCTTGGTAGGTTTAAGGCTCCATGACGTTAGTATGAAGTTCCTATACCCTATTTCAATACTTGTATTGATCTGTATTTATCTATCTACGGTCATTAGATGGAGTAGTGATCTATATCGGTTTAGACTTATTTATTGATCCATTTCACATCTTATTTGGGTTCTGAGTAGTTATACATAGGCTCTGTGTCGGGGTCTTAGTAGTATCCGTAGGTTAGGTTCTCTCCCACTATAATACCTCGTTATAGAGGGTGTCTGGACGTACTTAGCATTTTATTTCCCCACTACTAACAGTGAGGGTTATTTTTCCTTTTTATTCTCATTATTTCGTGGGTCAGTTATTATCATTAATTTTTTTTTTTTGAGCTGAGTATACAAGGTAACTTAACTCACTTCCCTCGGGTTTTTTCCTGTGCTCATGCTGTCATCTTTAATCCACTACAACAAAGCGGCGATACCGAGTCAGAGTAACATCTATCTACACTCCTGCTGGTCCTCAAGATTCCTGCGCTAATATTATGTTAACCAGCGGCATGATAACGGTTGTGTATCGCACTATTCTATCTAATTATTTTCTCTATTTGGGCAGAGTCAGTGGTTCTCTTGAAGAATCAGCTACTGAATATATTCGCGTCCACTGTGGGATTATTGTAATCTGTGCATTCAAGTGCATATACACGGATTATCGCTGTGTTTTTAGGCGGGATCGTGCATAGGGCGTTCATATGGTGTATGAGTATCATACGATATGAAAATTATGTCTGCGGTCTCTGGTTAATGATCAAGTGTCCGGTGTCAAGTATGCGGCATAGCTATGTGTCAAGGTCTCATGCGGGGTAGAAGGGATGCGGGCAGGCCGAAGTAGGGTGGAACACTAAGGCTACGTGGTATCTATATTTAGCATGACAAAGGTACATAAAGGGTGGATTAAGTTCCCGTTGAGCATAAAGAATTAGCTTATGTGTTACATTAGTATGTTGCCATATATTCGCCAAACTGAAGCCTTATGGACCTACCATCCTGGTGCCTATGACCTCCGGGCGAAAAGTACGATTTAGCCAAATTAGCTACTTATCACAACCAAAATGCTACGCAGTTTGGGTAGCGAAAAAGGTTAATCCTCCTTAGGGCACAATCATTTGTCATAGAGCCAGCAAGCGAGGAAGCCCTGTTTGAGTCTGAGTTGAGCAGAATTTCAGCTAGCTGTGGGTGATGTAATTCGCATAGCAAGATGGCCCACAGGTAAGTTTATTTCTGTCGACAGGTATAACTTTCAAGGTGCTGGCGCGATATGGTTTTCCGCTTTATGTCAGCGCAATTCGGGTGGGTACCGGCAGAGAGATAGGCCCGCGTGAAGATGGGGACCGGGGAGCAGCAACGTTTTTTCTAACAGGGAGCTTCCGGCCTTTTCTCCTGCCACCTTTTTGTAGTGGGGTGTGTGTCGCTAGTATATATCTGTTTATGGGATTGTTATCTTCATGAGTATATTATCTATATACTGGTTTAGTATATATCATTAATTGGATTAGGTCAATATACTTTGTAAGGGGATAAGTTTTGCTTAAATCTGTATTGGTGCTATAGTTTAGTCCCTTATTAGACCACTTTTAGTACTATCTTTATGTATGATTTTCCCTTATATCTTTTATCATTATTAATTGTGTTTGCATGTGTAATTATAATAATCCTTTCATTAGCTTGTCGTTAATCTAAAAGTTTAATTAAAATTTTATCTTATACCTTTTGCCCGGGGTTTTGCTGGAGTCTCATTACGTTGCATTGTTAATTCTGCATAACATTGGCCAGTTAATTACTTTATTTGAGGTTTGGATGGCTACTATCTGTTCAGGGTTCGGTATTCATGTCCGCATGCAGTCTGGCAGAATGCGGCTATCGCCATGTCATGTATACTGTCTTAACGAGGAGGGGTAAATCTCGTTATAGCTGAACGAAGATAGGTGAACATACGCTAGCAGATGGTTAGATCTTTATACTAGTGCTGTTCAGTTCGCCCATGGATTGTTGCGAAAAAGCGATGCACCACTTGGAGCGCCACAGTGAGTCATAGATTCGGAGAACCGTATGCTCGTTTGTAACCGGACGATGTCCTGAAACGAGGTATACGCTTACGACTCCACGTTCGAGTAAAGACACTTTTGCAGGTCTAAGTGATACGGATGGCAAGCAAAATTCAACGATTTATTGGTTATGTTATTAATGAACATAGTGAGTACAGTTGGGGAGGGCAAAATGTTTTACAGGTGCGGGAGATCCGCCTCTTTGGCGACATCAAAGTTAAAGAACCCAATGGGGGTGCAGCACTCTCCGGTATTTTTCAATTCCAGCACTGCAAGAGCGAGTCCATTGCGGCTGACACCTCCTCAAGAGGCGAACCCCTCCTCGCCTACCGAAAGAAACACCATAGACAACACATATTGAGGCGGGTCCTTTGACTGTAGTCGCATAGTTGGTTTGGCCTCTACGCAGCACTCCGCCAGACGATGAATTATGAGGCACGGTGCATTAGTAGAATGTGTATTGTGTTGGATTTGTAGTCCGCACTTCTAGATAAATGGTATCTCGTCTTGGGGATGACTTGGTAATTTCGGTTAGAATGAGAGAGAAAGTTGAATAATAGTAAATCTAGAGGCATAGGGATAGGAGAGGGTCTATTACGGTGGTGAAACTGATAAAGAATGGAGGCGAGATGGGGACTGAAGGCTTTTGTGAAGATTGTAGATAACAAGAGCTTGATGATATGGAGGTGTATAGTTCTCCAGTTTCACCGAGATATAGGAGGAGTAGTAGCATGATAATTAGACCCTTATACCTATTGTGACGGTAGGGAGGTTGTTGGGAAGCATTAATAACAGTTGTTAGTTATAGATGTTTTCTTAGATTGAAAATATTTATTGTGGGCGGGTCATCGGTTTTGTTGCTGTAGTTGATTTCGATATAACTGTTATTGACAGAAGAGCGAAGCAGTTCCATGTTAGTGTGGTAGTTAGGAATGTGTACTTATTTCTAAATTTTTACGGTTTGGAACAAACTGAATTGAGAAAACCATGAAGACAACAAATTAATTGCATTAATATTAGTTTTTTTACTGACTTGCAACCTTGGCTTTCCCATATTGGCGTAACACTAACTGAATTGTTGAAAAAAGAGTCTTGCCGGCATTTTATTTTTATAGTTGATGTAATCAGGGTGTTCAATTTATAGGATTTTCTGAATGGAGATTTTTAAAGTATAATATATTATGCTTATTAAGTGAAATCGTTGTAAGAATGCATAAAATAATAATTGGAGTTTGATAAATGAATTGGTTTATAAATTAATAGTTTATTTAGAATCAGGGATGGTGTTACGCTCCGCATTTAGTATATATTATTATTGCACAATGAATGGGGTTACGATAAAATAGTTAGATTAGGCTCCGGGGGTTGCAAGGGTTAGTGTGTTTAGATTTATGATGGATAAATTGGAAGAAGATGTGGAGTGGTGCCCATGACTTATTGTATTGTGTACTTGATTATGAATTTATGTGTATTTATGTGTAGAGAATCTGAAGTGTTTTGAGAGGTAATTTAGTATGAGTTTGAGCAGGTGATGTTGATAAATAGGAGGTATTTTGAGAGGCAAGATTGTAGATTATTCCGATTAAGGTTATATTGGTAGTGAGTGAAGAATGAGGTCTCCGCTGTAGTTGAAGTCATGTTATAGATCGATTGAGTGCCATAGACTTGAGAACAAGTAATCCGAGTTTAAACTATTTATAAGAATGATGTTCGGATGAATTAAGGGAAATCAGGAATGTACATGCAGCTGTGTCACTAAGAAAATATGATTGTGATGGTTAAGGTAAGGTTTTTGCTAGTGCTTAGATTCCAAATACACCTTTTTGTGGTATTATATAATGGGATCGTTTTGAGATGCGACTAGGATCTTTGCAATGAGGGTGTTTGTTTCTAAAATGTGTTTAACATGTATAGTAGTGAAACTAATGGTCTGGAATAAGAGGTATATATTTAGACAATCTAAAAGTATGGCAATTGTGTTTATCTGATTGAGAATATCAATCTTAGGGGCCGTGTTAGGCGTGAGAAAATAATAATTTCAAATGTAGTAGATATAATGGCTAATTTAGAGTCTTTGTTTTGGTTTGTAAAGACAGTAGCGTTATCAATGTTTGCTATATAACCGATGTACAATCGAGATTGTTTAGTTCATATGAGAAAGTGGTGGGATGATAGTTGGTGATTTACTTGTTATATATTAGGTGTGTGTTGATGTAGGTGAATATACGACATATACAGGCATTGGGATGAACCTCAGAAGAGATAAAGATGGATGCGAGTTCTGTAAAAGGTTAAAAATGCCTGAAGGAGAGGAAATTAGCGAGTTTTGGACAGAGTCTTTAGTTAATAGGTCACATAATACAGTGAGTTAAGATATGGTCGGACGGTATCATTGGTTGTGGGCTTGGCCATCATGACTATTGATATTAATAGGGGGAATAATTGGGGAAAACCTTCTTATATAAATCTATATAACCAAATTGGGGGATAAAAAAAACAGTAGATGCTAAACATCGCGATGGTTCTGTTGCCCGTACAGTTCTCGCATGAAGCTACTATCACGAGTGGTTAGTATTATTTCTGAACTTTGCACATTATTTTTCCTTTAATCGTACTTTCACTTTTGTGTTTTCGATGTCTCAGATTCTCTCACGTTGGTTCTAAGTTATAGTTAATTAGATAGCAATTGTTAGTATACTAATTATTAATTTTTGTAATTTACTCTTTAGAACTCGATTGCGCTAATAAAAATTAATTTCAGATAGACGTCAACTTATTTTTTGTTAAAAGTATTAACTAAATCAGTTTAATGCTGTATTTTTAAGACCATATATCTTCTCAAAAAATATTTTATTTTGGCTTTGCTCAGCATTTCCGATATAATCAGAGAATGTTATTACATTTCAAATTATTTAGTATCATTGTATTTTAAAGACCTGCCCATCGTCACAGCTTGTTGGTTATTTTTATTATCGTCGTGATAATAGTATATTCATATATACTTGTATTTAAATTCTTAAAGGTTTTTTATTTTAGCGAAAGTTTCTTTTTTACTTTCAACTTGGTAGCTTCTCTAATGATAATAACTTTGGCATTTTGATTGTTAAAAAAGTGAATTTATATGTATGACTTTTTAATTAAAAGATATTCATGTCAAATATTAAAATATTTCAAAATGTGTCATAATAAGGATTGTTGGCATCCTATACAAGTAAGTTTCCATATAGTCCAGCTGCTATTCTCTAGTCTGCTACAATTAATTGTGTGCATAATATTAAATTTATACAATAAGGCAAGTTAGAAAACTTTGGTTGATTACAATAATATAAAACAAATACTTTATATGATGGCACACATTGTTAATTTTAGCGGATAGACTCTGGTACCGTTACTATAATCGTTCACCACCAAATATGGTTAGACAGTACTACTTAACTTAACGCAATTTTTACTAACCTCATATTATTTTAAGGAAAATGTACTCCTATAAATTATTTACTCAAAACTTCAATTACCTTACCACTAACAGAAGAGAATTATAAACTGAAGCATTCCGACGAGTGTTATAATCAATGCTTGCGCGGCTCTTCTTAGATTTATATCTCATCGTCTCAGTTACAAGCAAATATTCTTTTCCTTCACGTTAAATACCTACATTTTCATAATAGCGAAGTTACATTAAGCAAGTAAAAACTTTGCATGACCGATAATGCATGATGAATGATTAATTGTCTATACATTGTGAGATATTAGCCTAACTGATTAATTTAAGCCGTCTCTTTTCCTATTCTCAACATAAAACTCATTTATAATAATCTTTTTTAAGCTTACTCGTGTTCAAGATTTCAATGGGAAGGCATTTGTTAAAAAGTCTAATCCCTTTATTTACCCAAAAATATTTACGTTATTTAGTTTCTTTACATATAAATTTACTTATCAGCTTATCTAAGCTGGGGTTGGTCATATCGCTCTAGAACAGCGCTTCCCAACCTGGAGTACGGCGTACCCTGGGGTATTTGGTAGATTCTTCCGGTTGGGGTACTGTGAAAATAATTATTGGCATGGCGATAGCAACCAAAATTAAGTGACGAGGAATATTGGTTTTTCCCCTGCCCACCATTACATTAGCATAGTCTGCTCGTTTTTTATTTTTTCATTTATTAATTTACCAATTTATTTTCTAATCATAAATAAATCTAAGAAATTAGATGTAAAAATCCATAATAAATGCCTATTAGTGTCATTAATTATTATGTTAATATGTAATTTGAAGTTTAGCTGGGTGCTTTGTTGCCACTGGTATTTGTGCAGAAGGTGCTGTTTTTTTATGGTTGTATTGGTTAGGCAGTAGGTAAATACTTAAGAGTGAGAAAGATTATGGTAGTGTGATGTATTAATTATCAGGATAAGTTATCCGTACAGAAGCGCCTCGCTTTATTGTCACGGTTGAACCTGTGCACAAGTTTGTTGTATCACTTACTTTGATGGTCAATAATCTGGGTGTGTAAATATTGAAGCGAGCAATTGTTTTAGTAGTGCAGGAAGTGTGTGGATGTGTAAATGTAGGAAGTTAAGATGATTAACAGCAAGATGGCTGGAATGAAGATTGTTGGACGTGATTTAGGGGCATGACGGTCGGTTACATATGGTTAGAGGAAAGAATTGCGGTAGGTTGGATGTAGGGCGTGGATGGGTGGGGGGGTTTTTAAAAGCAAATGATGAACGATTCAAAAGAAACGATGCTTGAATTATATAAGGAAGAAAAAAAGATAATACTAGTATTGTTTGTATACGTATCTTTGAAGAAGGAAGCATATAGTTGTATTATGAACAGTGGTTGGAAAGGAGTGATGAGGATGACCGCGACCAATACAGGCAATCTATATAGAAGCTCTTTCTTGGTATAGTGTTAAGTTTACTCTGCAGAATAAGAGAGTTAAGAATGAGAAAAAGGGAATCTCTGCTTGAAATAATGAATAGGGATGGGCTGCCTTTTCTGTAACTTGATGAAATGTGTGAGGGGAGTGTGGGAAAGAAACTTCGCAAAAATCTGCACAATATTAACAGATTATATAATGATGTAGGTAGTTTATGATCGAAATTGTGGATGCGGATTTGATGTGCAAGAAGGAAATAGGTATTTTGTGGGATGAAGGTATTCGTAAGGTAGGTTAAGGTTAATTGAGGTAGGGTTGAGAAAGTTGAATGAATGGTTAAAAATCTGGCAGGGTATTAAGATGTAAATTTAACTATTAATATTTTATACTGAAATGATCAAGAGCGGAGGCGAGTATGGTAGTAATGATAGGGATTTGGAAAGTTGTGTAATAAAGCTAGTTTATGTGAGGTAATCAGTTCCAAGGGATTGGAGGAGAGCGTTTATAATATAGTATCCACTTAAGTATATTATTAAGGTAAGGGAGAATAAAGGGGAACTGTAGAAATTATTTAGTATGGGAATAAGTTTTATTGATGTGTCCAGGAAGGTTATATATGCTTGGTATTTTTTGGTTGGTCCAAAGAGTGCGTCGAGTGAACCTGAGTGGATTTCCTTTGATTTTTGTGAATTTTGACAAGAAGTTGCGTTTAGGAGTGGTGACATTGGATATGTGTGGATGGGTCAAAATTCTTTCACATTGAAACAATGGATTGAGGAAAAATGGTGACGGGAGCAAGATAGAATAAATCTGATTAATTTAAGGTTTTTATGGATTTGCAAACAAGGCGTATGATATGATTAAATGGGGAAGCGTTATGGCAGGTGTTTAGTGATATATGGTGTTGGTGTAGGCTTCGAAATGGAAATTCAAAATAGTTGATGTACTTATGACGTAAGTGACAAGCGTGATTGTTCAAGAATAAATGGTGTTCAATTTTCAGGTAGATTGGATCTTAGGTATTAATTAGTCGGAGTATACGACAGGGTATGTGTTATTTTGTCTGCCATTTGTTTGTTAGAGTCACTTTGTATATGGTATGGGTGTTATGAAAGAATTTCGAGGTTGTGGGGCATGGCAGTTGAATAGGTGTTTAGAGAACTGGATGGGAGAATGGAGTTTGAGTGGAGGCCGGTGCGCCACATCCTATTTATTATTTTTTGTTCGGAGAGCATGAGTTTTTCTGGTGTATCTGTGATAATCATGCTTAGTTAGTTGGAGGTAATATCTGATAGAGAGGGTTTGGAAGCGTGGCTGTAGAAAGGAGGGGCTTGAAAGGTAAATCGTGGAATAAGTATGTAAGGTTCAATTTGGATTTGTGAGGTGTAGGATGACGTCCTCTCAGTGGTGAAGTTATGTAGATGGTGAGCAGCTAGAACAAGTGTCGGGTTGTAGTTTTAAACCTATTGTCAAGGGTGAATTGCGTATGGATGCGAAAGTGGAATACGGACGTTAATGCAGAGGGTGTTGTAGGAAAGTTGTGAATGGGCTAGAACGGCTTTGGCTGGTAGTCGGAATTACTTCGTCTGGTTTGAACTGTCACAAGGGATATTCTGAAGGTTCTTATGCGTTGTGGCTAGGGTGTTCTTACATGAGGCGTGGAGTTGTTTACCCTGTGTTATTTGTACGGTTGAGTACATGTGTCTGGAATAAGAAGTTATAGCTACGAGGTCTAGATAGTATCATGTGTTCTTTAGAATGGACTTTCAATCTTGAGGTAGTGCTATTCGGGTTGAGACAGAATTGATAAAGAAGAGGAATGAACTACCTTACGATGAAGTGGTTGTTTTGGTGTGAGATAAGGGGTATATTAATGTAAGAGAGAGTTTCCTTGAAATGAAGTTATGTTTGATTGATGGGTCAGGAGATAAGGAGTGATTGATAGTCAGTCACCTTTGGTTATCTAGCGGTTTTATGTGATAGTTTGGTAGGTGCTGTTGGTTTGGATAACGTTTTCACATTGTACTCTGGTATTATTTCACTGGCGACGAGTACGATATAGAGTGGAAACGCTTAGGATATTATGAAAGTCGCGTTTGGGGAAGACGAATCGTCTGAAGAGAGAAATGTGAGTTTGGCAGATATGTGTCGAGAATAAAGGTGCCATCATGCAATTATATTGGTTTTTACGAACCCAATGGCCGGGCGTTTTGTCATATGGGGGCAATGGTTGTGGCCACTGTGGCCAGTTGGGATGTTTAACCTTTACTATTTGACGATACTCTGTCTGGAGTCACGAGGCGATTCTTCGTCGCGCGTTCCTTCCACATGATGCTCTATGGCAGTGGCTTTGTTTCTAAGTTCTGTTGACTGAAGCCTCGCACTAATAAATTGTTACAGAGGTTGTTACGCTTGAGTAATG
>JABUQX010012619.1:45000-47500 GCA_015478945.1 Trachelipus rathkii | reverse complement strand
CCGATGATATTGAGTAGTTATGATGAACACTCATTAAAGTTAGCTCTGTTAGGCTTTCTTCCCGTAGAATTGGAAAAATATGTTTTGAGTCTTTTCAGAGCAGAGAAATATTTTTTGGAGGGCACGTTTTAGGTGAAGTAAATGTTAATATCTTTTGTAGACCAAATGTAATTGTACAGATTAAATTTATTTAAAAAATTCTTAATATTTTTAATAGGTGTCGATAGAATGAGTGAACTTACAAAGATTAGTAAGTTTGGGTCTCACCAGCTTTCTCTCTAACTGATTTGAAAACTCGTCAAAAGAAATTGTAATTGCCCTATATCTATCTTTTCATGTTACATTGATTCTCACATGAGGCATTCACATTTCTTCATTAGCACCGAGGCAGTAGTAGTTCTATTGCAACTTCCAAAATCTTTAAAAATGTTTCATCTATATTTTGCTTAGGAGCAGTTCCTGTCACTAATTATGGAGACTGCAATGTAGTGCATAATGGAAGAGTGTATGAGATTAAAGTTGGTGTTATGAATAAACTTATAACAAATTTGCTTTTGATTACAAACTTCAAAAGATCTGAATTTTTTTTAAGAAAGTTTAATATCTTGATCCATTCAAGTTCTAAAATTCCAATAAAAGCTTTAAAAGTTTCTCTAAATAATAAAAGTACAAGTAACTTTCCACAAACCTTGTTTCTCCCATTCGTGTTTTGTCCATTTTGTATCTGGGAAAATCTTTTCCTATTTTTTCCATTAAAATAATTGTTCTCCATGGCAATCTAAATTAGTACCTAGTTTCAAACTTCTACGTCCATTTCCAAGGTTTTGGGGCTCAGCGACCCCCTAAAGAAGGACCAACCGGGATGTAACCTCGTCGTAGAAGAGGTTACATCATAAGAAGCGGGTATACCAAATATGAATTGGATACGATGTCTCTAAGATTCCCTAACGGGGGTGTCCGAGGATTTTTTGGACGCCTCTAAAATATTTTCAACAGTTAGAACACCTCTAAACATTTTTTTCATTGCTTTTGCACCATCATATCGTTGTCCAATCATAAAGCCACTATTCCTTTCAGGGTTCGTAGTATTACCTCCGCTAGAGACACTCCTTTAATGCTTTCAACAGCCATTTAATCTAAGAATCTTCACAGACTACAAATATGTCTCCTCATTTCTATTAATTTATACTCTTAGTTTGTTTTGATATTATTTTTATTAAAATTAAAAATTAAAATTTAGAAACTTAAGTCATTAAAAAAGTTTGATCGCTTAAATAATTTCGGGGGGTTTGATCCCCCTGAACCCCCCATGTCTACTTCCTTCCTTAATCTGCGTTTAAGTAGTATTATAACTATATATATATATATATAATATATATATATATATATATATATATATATATATATATATATATATATATATATATATATATATATATATATATATATATATATATATATATATATATATATATATATATATATATTTCGGTTCATGTACATGACCCACCAAGGCCAATCGGGTTGAAAATCAACTTCATGGGTGGGTCCTGACTCGTATTTATTTTAAATATCGTAAAAGAAATTTTAAATGGTGAAACAAATATTTAGTCAAAAAAATAAGTAAAAACAAATAAAAAGATGTCTTTACATTATATATATTTCTAATGTCACATAACAAAATTAAATGTTTTTAAGAATAGTTAGTTTTGGAAGTTAAGAGAAGATAGAGTTACTATCAAAGTGGGAAGATTCAGATAAGACATGGGATAACCTTTTAGAAGGTGTTATGGACCATAGAGTAGGAAAATGACTACGGCGAATGGGGTCCAGTTGAGGACAATCAATGATGATATGGTGAACATATTTCGAGGCATGGCGACGGCAAAATTTGCAAATGGGAGGGGGATCTCGTGACATGTAGTGGCTGTGAGTGATGTTGGTATGGCCAATGCGGAGTCGTGTAAGTATCACTTGTGGAAGCGCTTCCGTCGCTTAGAAAAAGACCACTCACCAATGTTCAGCTATACACTTCTAAGTTTCACCCCTCGCTGATCACTCGCCCGGCATTCCTGCCAGTAAGACTGGAAGTCTTGTCGGAGAGCAGGATAATAATCAGTTGATGGGAGGCAACATTGCCGAATGACATCCAGAAGGTATCTAGAAAGAGGATTCTGCCCTCTCTGTCTGCGATTTCATTGCCAGTTACCCCTACGTGAGAGAGGATCCAACATAATGTAATTTGTTTCTTGCGAGAGTGGAGCAACCGAAGAAATTGTTGTACAGCGGATACCACTGTGTTTTTAGAATAGGGGGCTTTAAGCGCTTGGAGGGAGCTGAGCGAATCTGAATAAATGACATATGAGTGTTCTTGGTTAAAGAATAAAATTCGAGATAAGGCATTCATTATAGCCATTAATTCTGCCGTAAAAATTGAAGCACGAGGGGGAAGGGTATGGCAGAGGTTGCGATCAGGTAAAACAGCAGACGCACCCACATT
>JABUQX010012619.1:20000-25000 GCA_015478945.1 Trachelipus rathkii | reverse complement strand
ATTATTATTATTATTATTATTATTATTATTATTATTATTATTATTATATAATATATATATATATATATATATAATATAATTATATATATATATTATATTATATATATATATATATATATATATATAAATTATATATATATATATATATATATAATATATATATATAGTATATATATATATATATGAGTATATATATATAATATATATATATATAAATATATTATATATATATATATAATATATAATATTATATTATATATATATATATATATATAGTATAATATATATATTTATATATATATATATATATATATATATATTAGAAATATATATATGGTCAGCCTCCAGAAAAGCAACATGCACGTAACAAAAAAACCATAACAGGTACAGGAAAATAAATAAAATTTATAATCAGGATACATTTTTATCCATGAAATTTAAAAAAATAAAAAATAAAATAACTAACTTTAAAATATTTAAAATAATTAAAAATGTTGGAAAACTTGTATGATATTACCGTTTTTTGAGAATACGAAGAAGCTCGAGAACTTACTCCGAGTTGACACGCAAAGGTGCCAAAATGTTGAATTTTTTCTTTTTTACTAAACAAATCCAGGTAAACAAGAACGATGGCAAAAGTCGGGGTTTCTTGGCCTACCCGGGGACGACGGGGGGGACTTCATCCCCCTCTGTCCCTCCGTCCGCTCGAACCCCCCAAAAAGGATATAAAAAGAAAAAATAAATTTTCTCCAAAGCGTAAACTTAAAATACTATTTGGCACCTTTTGCTCTCGAGAAGTAATGCAGGGATTCAAGGTCAATCACACCGTAAGCTTGCTAGATCTAAGATTATACTAGTATTTAAGGTGGTTATTCAATAAATATAGAATAAAAATATTTTTTTTAAAATCATTTTCGATGAAATTGCTTGATACGATCTAATGTTATTTTTTTTCCTGTAGCTGTTATAATTTTTAGTTACATGCATGATCTTTCGGGAAGCTGGCCTATATATATATATATTTATATTATATATATATATATATATATATATATATATATATATATATATATATATATATATATATAATATTATATATATATACTATATATATATATATATATATATATTAATAAATTTACATCTCACGGGCATAGCCCTATTCAAGGAGGGTAACTTCTCTAGGTAATTGTTACCTAGGAATCGAACGGAGGTTAGAAAGAACCCTGTGCCACGTGATGCTATATCTTCTGAATTTCTTCTGAATTAAAATCTGAATTTTATATATTTTAAATTTAAGAACTCCTTGTATACAAGTTTATAAAACGCTGCGTTTCTACCGCTTCACTAACGCCAGATGAAAATATTAATCCCTTTTATTCAAGCGAATTAAACGCCGCGTTTCTGACGCCTCGGTAACGTCAATTGAATATATCAATCAATTTTATACAAGTGAATACAACGCCGCGTTTCTGAAGTCTCGCTAACGCCAGTTGTGTATATCAATCCCTTCTATTCAAGCGAATAAAAACGCTGCGTTTCTGACGCCTCGCTAACGCCAGTTGTATATATCAATCCCTTCTATTCAAACGAATAAAATCCGTTTCTGCTGCGCCTCGCTTAACGTCGCAAGTTGTGTATAACAATGTCTTCTTTCAAACGAATAAAAACGCTGCGTTTCTGACGCCTCGCTAACGCCAGTTGTATTTATCAATCCCTTCTATTCAAACGAATAGAAACACTGCGTTACTGACGCCTCGCTAACGCCTTCATTAAATCTATCAGAGCTGGGAAAAAGCAGATTATAGTTCAAAATCAAAGTCAGACATGTCCCGATATCCGAAGTTTGAAAGTGCAGAAGTTAAAGAAAATTGAGAAATTATATATATATATATATATAATATATAATAATATATATATAATATATATATAGACTATATTTTATAAATAATTATATTATTATATATACATATATAATATATAATATAATATATATAATGATATAAGAGAGATATTATATATAATATATATATATATTAGAGAGAGAGAGAGGAGAGAGAGAGAGAGAGAGAGATGTTTTTATATATAAATTTCTCAAAATAAAAATAAAACTTTATTATTATTATTATTATTATTATTATTATTATGATTATTATTATTTTATTATTATTATTATTATTATTATTATTATTATTATTATTATTATTATTATTATTTATTAATTATTATTATTATTATTATTAGAGAGAGAGAGAGAGAGAGAGAGAGAGAGAGAGAGAGAGAGAGAGAGAGAGAGAGAGAGAGAGAGAGAGAGAGAGAGAGAGAGAGAGAGAGAGAGAGAGAGAGAGAGATCTGCGTATGACGCACTTAATCAGATGATGTCAACATCTCGTCAAATTAATTAATTGATTTTGTTTTAAAAAAATAAATCGTGTAATAATTAATATTTGTATTTATTATTTTCACTTTTAAGTCGGTCAAGAACCTTACTTGAACACATTACAAATGTTTGTGTTAAAATACTTCGTGATTGTTTTGTTTGTGTGTTTGTGTGTGTATGTATACGGTGAGAGAGAGAGAGAGAGAGAGAGAGAGAGAGAGAGAGAGAGAGAGAGAGAGAGAGAGAGAGAGAGAGAGAGAGATAGCAGAATGAGAGGGAATGTGTGTGTGTATGTGTGTTTGTACATATGTGTGTGTACATGTGTGTGTTCGAGTGTTCGAGTGTTCGCAAACTATTCAGGAAGTATTTTGTGTGTGCATCTTTAATGAAAGGTGATGATTTACACGCATCAAACTTTGCCTCTTTGTAGGCAAACTCTTGTCGAAGCGCAAACAAGATTTGAAATATTTTATGTAAAACATTTCTGAAATATATTTTTTATTATTATTATTATTATTTTTTTTTTATTTTAGTTACCGCAATATTTTACATAAAATATTTCGAATTATATTTTTATTTTAGTTACCGCAGTTTATTCATATTTTTATTAGTTAAATAATGTTTTATATTTAATTATAGTTTTTTAAATTTTTATTTAATTACCGTGATTTATTTATTTGTTATTTTCTTGCTTATAATTTAATTATTTTAAATTAATTATAAACTAATTAGAAATTGCATGAAAAAATTTTCATTTTTATTACCGCACTTCACTAGGTTTTTTTTTTCCTTTTTAATTTAATTAAATTTTAATATTTAATTATTAAACTAGATCGATTTGCAACGAAAGCAGCATACTTAATAGGAATTAATTAATTTATTATATCAAGAAAAGCAAACGTCTTCAAAGGATTTTAATTAAACAATTAACCAATGTAGAACTTCAAAGCAATTTAGAAATTCAGGACAAAGTGTCTAAATATAACTTTTACGTTTTATTATTGCTATATTTGAAATAGAAATTATTTATAGTTAAAGTTGGCTGACCCTATTTCTGAAATTCATAACATTCTTTCTCATCTGTTTTATTTCAGGTTAAAAATAAATATGAAATTATTTGCTTATATTTTTTTTATTAAAGTTCATTCCTCACGGGCATAGCCCTATTCAATGAGGGTAACTTCTCTAGGTAATTATTACTTATTATCTGAATTTTAATCTAAAGGACTCTTCTATACAAGTCAATAAAACGCTGCGTTTCTGACATCTCGCAAAGGCCGGTTGAATTCATCAATGAGTAATACATTGTTCCAGCTATTTGAGTGTTTTAAACGCATTCATTGATTTATTTAACGCGTTTTTTCAGTGTCAGAAACGCTGCGTTTTGAGCGCTCGTATAGAACAGGTAAAAAAATTCGCATAATATTCGGCCATACATTGGAGACTTTATTGTATGAAAACCGTTAGGAGTATCAGAAATAGGAAAAAAAATGTTTTTTTTTTAAATCTTTTGTATATAAAAACTAAAATTAGTATTTAAATAAATTGAAATTAAAATGAAAGAACGTTACCGAAAAGTTGCTTTGCTACAATAATTTAAAAACATTAATAAAAAATTTTTTGCTCCACATATTAAAATACATTAAGAAAGTTTCGTTGCCTTACAAATTTAAAAACATTAAGAAAAGTTTTGTTGCTTCACAAATTAAAAAAATACTAAGAAAAATGTTTTGTAGCTCCACAAATTTTAAAAAAAGAACTATTTTATTTTATATTTCGAACAACACATGGGGAGCTTCATCGAAAAATGTAGTTAAAGTACGTTGGGTCTAATCTGGGAAGGAGCTGCTTAAAAAGTTTTTCTCTGGGAATTGAACCAGCATACTCATGTGTCGAAGGTTGCTGGTTCAGTTCCAAGATATGACAAAAATATCACAACGAATCGTTGGGACAATTGACAAAAATGTCACAACAAATCGTTGGGACGAATGACAAAATGTCACAACAAAATTTTTAGCTCCGAAAAACATAAAGTTTATAAGAAGGTAACCTCACTTATTATTTTCTAATAGAAAAATAATTAAAGAAAAACTTTTTTGTGATATTTTTGTCACTTTTCCATTGCGACATTTTTATTACTTTTTCGTTAGGAAATATTTTTCACTCTTCCCTTGTGACCATTTTTTTCTATTTTTTCGTTTGGAAATTTTTGTTACTTTTTCTTTTGGCCATTTTTGTCTCTTTTTCATTCTAACAATTTAGTCATTTTTCGTTTTGTGACATTTTTGTCACTTTTCCGTTGGGATACGGTTTGCAGTTTCCTTAAACACTCCCCAACACTTTACTTATTATCTGAATATTTTTCTTTGTGGCAAAGCGGCAAAATGACTGACTCACATGTTTCAAGACGCTGATTCGATTCCCTATGAGGATCCTAGCAAAAAACTTTCTAAAAAGTTTCCCTCCTTGAATAGGGAAATACTTGAGATGCGAAATTTTTATATATATAAAATTATTTTCTTTAGTTTCCTAACACTTTGTAATTACTAAGGTTACATAGATGTAATCATAAAAATTTCATAGATGTAATCAAAGATTACTAAGATGTAATAATCACTAA
>JABUQX010012619.1:0-17500 GCA_015478945.1 Trachelipus rathkii | reverse complement strand
AATTGTTTAGTTAGCTTTGCCATTCTGTCTTTAAAAGCTGCTATTTGGTAGTTAACTTGTAAGTTAGTCTGTGAAATATATGCCGATTAATTAACTGTCCAGATAATCTGTAAATATTGTAATCCAATTATTAGGCAGTTAGCTTATCAGCTAATGTGTAAAAAATAGCCAATTAACTATAAAGATAATCTGAAAAATTAGCAAAATTACCAAAAATTTGCAAAACGTTAGCATGTCATTTAGTGTATAAAATCTTTTGGGTAGCTAGCTTATCAGTTTATCAGTTAGCTAATCTGGACAGGTAATTAATTGACTAATAATTTTTTTTTTGCCAATTAATTATCTGTGCACATAAACCTATAAATACTATTAGCTTGCTTAACTTGTCAATTATTCATAAAAAAAACTAATAGACAATTAGCTTGCCAGTATATTAAAATAATTAGTCAATTAACTGTGCAGATATATCTGTTAAAACAATAAGTTTATCAACTAAGTAGGCAGTTAGCTTGCTAGTGTGTTAAATTTATTAGATTAATTAACTGTTCATAAAAATCTATAAAAACTATTAGCTTGTTCAGCCTTTCAGTTATTTATTAAATACTAATAGACAGTTAGTGTGTTAAAATATTAACCAATTAACTGTGCATATAAGTCTTTTAAAACTATTAGCTTTTCAGTTTTATTATCTTTAACTACTAATTAGGCAGTTAACTTGTTAGTATATTAAATTTAATTGCCAATTTACTGTGCATACAAATCTATAACAACTTAAGTTTGTTAGTTTGTTAGCTACTCTTTAAAAACTATTAGGAAGTCATCTTGTCAGCATGTCAAAATTATTAGAAATTTAACTGCGAAATAAATCTGCAATAACTTTTAGCTTATCAGCTAAAAACTATTAGTCAGTTAACTTGTCAGTGTGATAGTATTATTAGTTAGTTAAGTGTGCAGATAAATCTGTAAAAATTAATATATTGCTAGATATTCTCAGAAATTATTATCAATTATCCTCTCAATTAGTCAAGAGAAATAATTTGCCAATTATCTGGTCAGTTACCCCTTGCATTTGTTAACCCTCCGAATTTATTAGGCTTAACTTAGTTTTCTTCGCCTATAGTGAATATTAAACAATTTAGTGAATTTTTAACGTCAAGACTGGTCATTTTGCAATCAACTGGTCAGTTACCCTTTAAAATAGTTAACCCCTTAATATATTAGCCTTAACTCAATTTTTTTTGTTCTTTTAGCGAATTTTTAATAATTTTAGTGAATTTTTAAAATTTAGTGAATTTTCAATAATTTAGTGAATTTTAAACAAGTACACACAAATTGTGTATAAAGGAAGAAAGAAGTTTATTTGCATTAGATTTGCGTTTGCCTCATTTGAATTTCCGAAAATTAAAACTAATATACGTATGGTAGGCGCATAGGGGATAACTCTCTTAGCTGGAGATTACAAACTAGTACGGGTAATATATACTCAAAGAATGAAAAGAAAAATAAAAGTTGGAGAGAAAAAAGTGGGGGCGCACTCGTGGGTGACGCGGCTCACTCTCCTATAAAACTATTCAAAGATATGTATCTTGGTATACTGCATGGGACATGAAATCATATTTGGGTGTTTGCTCACTCGATCTCCTCGTCTCCATCCTAGGGAGTTTTTGGTTCTTCGAGGATGAGGATGTAGATCATATAACAACATAGCAGTATAGCCCTAGAGTTTGTATTTCATCCCTTGCTAAAAGGGATTATAATTTCTAGTCGGTTAGCCCTCGTTAACACAGCCACTGCGTTGCCCTGTTGTCCTCTTCCTCAGGGGGTTGAGTGTCGGGTGGCTGTGCAGCCATGTTAGAGATGGCACCCAACAGATGGCTAGAGATGAGAAACTGTTCGTCTTTCTATCAACTAGACATAGATCTGAGAGATATCCTCACCCGCAACTGTGTGCTTTCCTTATACTATATCCTTGATAAAAATATAAGAGTTTGTAATTAGCGTTTAACAGTATCATTATATTCTCGAGTTTATCTACATTATTATTTCATCTCATTTATTTGCGGGTTGGAGTTTGTACTTTGAGGTTTTATCTCTATTTAACTCACCGCCATTTAATGTCGACTTTTATTTCTTCTATTAATTGTTATAACTCATAGTGCATCATAGTTATAAAGTCACATGGTGTGCTATTTAGCATAAGTTGTTGCGGTATACTAGCAGAAGTAGCTGATATACAGTCCGTTCTGGAGTCTGAGTCTCCGAAAGGTGACGGAATTGAGGTTAGGAATAAGGAGATCACAGGTGCTGTCTAACTTTATGACAGCATTAGATAGAGGTTCATTATCTTGACTCACTAAAAATTTTCTTCTTATCGAGTGGGGTGAAACATATGCATTAAATTGAGGAAAAAGAATGTGTGGAGATGCAGGGCAGATTTTGAGGAGCTAAGTACTCATCGATCCAGATATGATATTTAACGTGGTTTTAATTTGATATTCCGGACGAGGGCGTTATGACAGGTACCTTCGCAGAGCGTACTTGCGGGCGTAGTCTTGGATGGAGGGCCTCCAAATGGAATCCTCGAGAAAGAGTCAATGCTATACGACATAGTGAAGCACAAGTTGCGTAAACCACCTCCAATTGACCGTGAGTCGCATATAAGGGTGCCTTTTGGTTTCAACGTATTGTGAGACTGAGTCTGATCTCCGTTCAAAGTGTGCAACTCGACAGAAGTGTGGATTTGTCTTTATTTCCTTTACTCCCCTCCGTAGCTGCGTTTTCTATTATAATTTTGGTCAGTATTGTGCATTGTCGTCTCACTATATGAGAGATTTAGTTTACTAGTCCGCTTCGCATCCCTTACTACTTAAAAAATTAATTGCACAGGTGAAAAGAGAGTGGTGTATAGGAGAGATATCTCATAATTAGACGGCAGAGAAATTGCACTATGAGGGCCCACTAGTAATCATTGTGTAGTTGCAACGACGAGGTCTTGGTTATTTAGTACGTGATAATCTATGTGTAAAGCAACAGAAGCTTATGTGAGAGTGATGATTCCGTCAGCAAGCGCGTGTTATGGACAGTATATATATTTATATATCATATATATAAGTAAGTGTGTAAAATGATGAATTAATGTTTGAAGTAAATAATGTAGACTTATAATGAAGTTACGGTTAATAGTAGTGAGTAGGAGAGTCCGCGATGTGGTGTCAGTATTAATGGTGAGTCAACATGGAACAATTAATCTGAGATTATTTTAAAATATTTGGATATTATGTTAGGAGTAAAAGGATACGAGATATACTTGCATGAATGTAGTAGAAAGTTGTGAATGGTAGGAAGTTTATGTTCAATATCAAATTACCTTTGTGGGTGTGTAATAGAGACATTATAGATCTTGAGTGTGCATAGGGTATTTGCATGTAAGCTATTTATGTTGTTACCTGAGTATTATGGATGTAGTGAAACTAGGTCTGGAATAGAAGTTATATAGATATAAGGCTACAAAGTGTTATCTATTATGGAACAATCTTTTAGAGGCGTGTTTAGGTGATATGGGAAAATTTGAGGAATTTAAGCAATTAGGGAGTTGTGGATGATAAAAAAAGAGCTGATAAATTGAGAGATGATAAATTAATGAAAGTAACATCGAGATGTTTGGTTATATGGAAATGGAAGGATTATGATATAGTATCGGTTGGTTAGGCATAATATATTTATATAGCGTAGTTTTAGTGATCGACCGGCTGGTAGAGACCGAAGAAAAATGATGGATGAGTCCTGATAATATTTATAAGCCTGAAGATAGCAAATGTGAGTTTGGCATAAGTCACGAGTAAGATAAAGGTAATAAGAGGAGCGAAGGACAGGTGGTGTGTGAAGGGGAGTTAACTTGTGCTGGACTTTTGCCAGAGCGTAATGGTACAACCACACAAGATTAATGAGAATACACCACCATCGACTATGAGATCCGTTTCTACTTAGTTGTCTGGTGGCCTTACAGGGCGATAATATATGTGTGCCGATTATTCAGACAAAAGTTCTACTCGCGTTGTATATAAAATTTGCGTAAAGAAAGGGACAATGTCTCAAAAAGATTTTTCATTACCGACCGATAGTTGAGATGTTGGCTAAGAGCTCTTGACTCTTTATGACTTTTCCTCACGATGAATTCTTATGATCTTTCTATATTCCTCATTCTACATGACTATATTCGTAGTAATTGTCCGAGGTGTATGCAAACTCCATCTCTAACCACAAATCTGAAAAGCTATCTAGTATAAATTCAACTTCGCATGCAAGTCATATCAATAATTAAATAAATATATAATTACTTATGATAATTTATTAATATAATATTATTATTTATATATTATTATTATTTATTAATAAATATATCTAGTAGTTTTATTAATTTTTATTAATATGTTATATCCAATTTCATATATTCAATTATATCACTGAAAGTTAATTATTATTTATTATTATTATTAATTAATGTAATTTATTAATTATTTAATTATAATTATATTATATAATTATTATATTAATATTATTGATATTATTTTAAATGAGTTTGTCATTATCATATCTTCTTACAAAAGAAGTTGTCTCCCTTGTATGTTTATCAAAAGTATTAAAGCTCACTGACCTAATTTCTGCTATGGAGAATTTTTCTTCATTTAAAAAGATATAATGACCACATTAGCACGCAATGTTTAGTGTAAAGTATTCCTTTATGTTTCTTACTAATATTGTGGAAATTTATCGACTCCTACCATATTTTAATATAAAGGGAGAATGCATTTTCAGTAATTTTATTTAAAAATTAAATAAACCTTTATCTATATAATATACTCTCCATTAAAGTAGTTGAAATAAAAGACGTTGTCGATGGTATCAGGAACACTTTAACTAGACACCTCGCGACATGAGTCCATGCTTGTATTGCTCTCTATAAATATGTGTTACTTACCATACCATATAATGAATTCGAGTTCTATTGTATTAATATAGTAATACTAGTGGTAGCATAGGAGGCCGAGTTGTGTGGGAAGCGCTTGATTAGGTATCATAACGTTCTACCAGAGAACTCTATCATTTTTATATATAATAAAGTGTAATAAAAGTTGCTTTATAAGTTAGTGTTTTATTTTAATATTCTAGTTAGATCTGAATAGGATCAAATCATTTTGTGAATATGAAAACTTTGGAAATATACATTTATATTTTAACTCTAGAATTTATATTTGTAAATCTCACTTTGTATATATATATGTTATATTCATAGCTTAGGTGTCTTTTTGTTTCTAATGTTCATATATAGGGGGTCCTGTGTTAAGGCATTATAATTGTATCCATTATTTTACTAGTCTCAATATATATATATTATACTCAATAAGCCCTCGATGTTAATTTTATATCTGGCAGAGAAGATTTATATACATGTTTGATGTACATCTTTTTGTGCATTCAATTTCTCATAAACAATTCCGTGTTACAAGAACTGGAACAAATGACTCAAGTATCCTATCATCAGAAATACTTATATCTTTTCTTCTTTGAACCTTTATATTAAAAATAATTCAAAAGATTTCCACTATGGGAATTTTTAACGAAGCACATAAATGAAAGAAAAAAAGTTTATCAATTTTTAGTGAGCTCTATAAACGCCATTTCTATTGAGACTCTACTGATGAGCAGACGATCAGAAGGTAGACAAGTTTTAAAAACCTTAATAAATGAACGATAATGTTACGAAAAACTTGTATTGAGAATGTTCAATTGAAGTGATATGGTATTGTCAACGCTTCGCCTAGTGATTGCATCGTCGAGTTGTGAAGATTTGCTTTCTTCCTTTAGCAATTGTTGTCTCTCTTTAGTTTTTTTGTCTCCTTACTGCATTGGAGATGTCGTTAGTGCTCGTGTCCTTCTTTTGTTTACGCGTACTTTTTTGCTCTGCTAGACTGTCTTATCTAATGTTGCGTTAGTGAGAGCCTGATGCCTTTCACACTTTTTCTCTAGTCATATTTATAGGTTCACATGAAAGGGTTTTTGCTTTTGCCTTCCGTGCAAGAATTGGCTTCCAAGAGGTACACATCAGTCTTTGAATCATTTTGCTTTGCCAAATAAAATTAAACCAATTTGTGCACTTTCTGCAAGAAACTATTGTCTTTTATATATGCAGATAACTTCATTCATTTATATGTAAAGTAGAGACACCTCTCCCTTACTCTCGCCTGATCTCCTTGAAAATAAGTTGTTACGTATAATATCTGATCTTTATCTCTTTGTAATTTATCTTCTATTAACACAAAAAAACCAATCTCTACATCATATTATCCACTGAATGTGAAGTAAATATTAATATTTGATCTATTGATAATCACTATATTGATTGAATGACTTACCTTATCATCTCATTTCATTTATTCGAGAATTTCTAAGTACCCACAGAGAGGGAGATTGTACTCTACAGTTCATAGTGCCAAAGAATTACGAATGTTATTGTCCAATCATAATTTTATTAAAAAAATATATATTTGAAAAAGAAAACATTGTAATACATTTTAATATAATATACTTATTCCAAAACTATACCTATTTTCTTATCCAAAAATTTTCATCAATACATTTTCCAAAACATATATAATAATGGCAATTGTATCACTAAGATATTCTTTGTAAAAAGTATTAAGTTTACTTTCCAATTATTGTTGCCTGGGAAACAAAATCTTTTGATTAAATGGGTAACAAGTATTCAGCGACTAAGCTTAGCGACCAATTATAAATGTAAAAGGAACAAGTCAAATTTATGAATGCCTCCAATCTCTCAATCATTCTATATTTCTTATTTCGCTTTATTTTCCTATTCATCTATTTACTCCTCATTAGATATATTGTCGTGTCTAAATTCTGTATTAATGAGTGTAGAAAGAGAAATTTCTTTGATGGGCGATACTATACTAATGATCCACTATTTTAGTCTAGACGTTGATTATATTTATGCCTTGAAGTCACTATATCGATAGAAAGCGGACATACAATCATTAGTAATTACCAATACCCATAAGAGGCGTTTATCAAATCGTAATTTGTTTTTTAACGAATATCCTTGCTGAGCCATATTTACCTTATAGATGCCACTATATTTCACAGTCTCCTATTTCTCCTCTAAACTCTGTTTCCAATTTGTCAAATTCAAGTCCATTCCCGTATAGAGGAAAATCCTGACATCTATCAAGATATCCAATCGCTCATCATTAGCTTCATGTGAGATTCTTAAAATAAATGATTTTGACCGAAATCCTCATCATTAGCTTCATGTGAGATCCTTAAAAGACCAAAAATAAATCTCTAACTATAATTATCAGCTTTATTTTTGATAATCTTTCATGTGAGAATAAATAATCGAATAAGAATAATAAATAAATAAAATAAATAATAAATAATAATAATAATTTTAAAATAGTTGTAACCTCTAAAAAATGTATTTCTTTTTTCTTGTCTCTTAAATCTTATGTTTATCTGAAACAGTATTCTTTCTAAGATGTCCGTTGATATGCTTAATTCATCATTAATTATATAGTATTAATTATATCAACATAAAATATTCTTATAAATATTCCTCAATTCGATTTCCCACTATATGTTCTCAACACAAGCGAAAATGTTGTGAACCCAATTAATATTATACTTCTCGAATATATCGAACACTTGCCCTCCTAACAATTTTATTTACACGGTATAATATATATTAGTACTTATTCTATTATTATCATAATTTTTAAACAATGAAGAAATGTCCATCTATAAGGGCGATATTTTCCAAATATTATTGATTGAAGCTGATTCATTCTAAGTTTGATATTGATAATATATTAAAATAATTCATATTATTTCACCTGACCTAGGTTTAGCATATATTCATATGTTAGTATATAAAGATATAATTATTATGATGATGCTGGATGCTCATCAATAACATAATATGAGAGCCTAACCGGGATAATCTTTCTCTATCCATTTTGTCAATATTGAAGAAGTATCGAACTGATATAGGTTCTATTTCATTAAATGACAAAGTAATATTAAATATTACCTAGAAAATTTAATCTAATATGACGTAGAAGTCATCATGATAAGGGGTCAATACCTTGACTTAAAGATGGACTTTTAGCAGGATACCTCTTCAAAATTTTGTGAAGTTTCTTATCTTTACAATACTGAATTCCTCTCCTGCATTATCGTCGAATCATACGAGGTACTACTCACTAGAGGGAGAGCGCCGAATACTGATGTATGTTGTTTATCTTATTTGGTTCCGTTGATTAATGACGCAATTAGACAGGCTCTTGCATAGAGTTTCTGTAGTCAGTGATGCATATGCGTCTTCGTCTCGTACTGAAAATTATAATATACCTGGCCAAGCGGTCGTCCATTGAGGAGGTTGCTACGAATTGTTTGCTATTCTGATATTACAACCAAAAATGAGTCAATCAAGACAAACGTCTCAATATCAAATAAGATCAATTAATATTTCGTGCCTTGACTAGTGATACATATAGAGACACTTTTTTCGCATATTCTCTTTTTTCTACCTCCGGGTGAAGTTAAGATTTACATTATAATTCACTCTATAAAAAAAAACTCTACCAAAAGTTATATATAAAGATAATCTAGAAACAAGTATTAATAATATATAACATTTAATACAATACGGCACTTATACTAATACATATCCTCAATGTGTTTTTGTTAAATTATAAAAGTCGCTTTGTATTAGAGCCTATAAAATGTGTAAATTGGATAATCTTAGAATACATAGCGGTACGCAGACTACTCTCACTGCCATATTGATTGTGTTTTTCCCAAAATCTGAGAACATTCAATATTTTGTATAGCATGCGTCGTTGTACTTATCTGAGTTCACATTATAAAAACTCTGAGAAAAAGACCTTACGCGCGTGTTGAAATGGCTTGACTTTTAATCAGTGATAAAAATGAACTTACTATTAAACTACTCAGGTGTGGCTATATCTGACATTTTCACGACATCTAATTACTAGATGTCATCGTGTAAGTGTATTTTTGTCTATTTATTATTTTTTCCTTCTTATGTAGACGGTAATATAACTTTAATGTATATCAATGATTTGTTATAAATATAAATTATTTAAATAATAATTAAAAAAGTTCGTTTAACTTTTTAAAAATTTACACCATCAACTTTCAAGACTTTTAATTCACCTCGAGGGGTTATAAACTTATTATAAATCGGTAATTCAGCATGCGATAACAGCAATAAAAACGTAATCATACTTTATTCAAATGATAACATAATAATACTTAGTTATTTTCTGGCAAATGGAGAACTTTATGATTAGAGTAAAGGTAAGAGCTGAGTTTAATATCAAATATGTTATTTTCCCATGTGTACATTACATTACATTATTTATATTACATCTTTCATTCTCCTTTTATAATCAAATTGCATAAATCAATCCTTTATTTGAGGTAGTCAAAGTAGCCCCAATATTTTTTTTATAATTAATAATGGATTCAGAACCTTTTAAAATCTGACTATTATATTTTTTATATTAATTAATATTTATGTATTTATGAGATTATTATTATAAATTTTTATTAATATTAAGTTAATATAGATTTTACCTTAATGACAGATCCTCTGAAACTTAGTTTTAATAAAGTATATTAAAGTTTATTACAATTGATAGAAGTTTTACCTAAGTAACATAATCTGCAACCTAAGATTATGGTAACAATTACTAAGCAGTTTAGCAGTAGTATAATGAAATTATCCTTTTCTTTACTTATTTATTTTCTTATGTCACTATAATATTATATCAGTGGGCTTGGGGCGTTCTTCTTTGGTGAGTAAAATATATAGGACCTCATAGTAACAGGTCAACCTTATGTGGAAATTGATCCATTTGAAATGGTTAATGTATTGCGGCAAGGTGTTCCGCTCGCGCACCATATAACTGGCCCAGTATATAATATGATAATTGTAGTTCATAATATCTAAAATTTTATTTATATTTATTATATGTCAGTTTCCTTAATAAATATACTGAATCTCTCAACCAATAAGATAATTTGCATTTCATCCATAATGATTATAATGGTATTATAATGTGTACATTTACATAAATGTTAGAAATATTTTAAATAACTTAAACGTATAGTATAGTATATCAATCTAGTTGCGTTTGTATGATTTTAATAATCTTTTAGTAGAACAAGCATGTTATATAAATATAAAAAGTCATTATAACATTAATAACATTAATATATATATATATTAAATATATATATATATTATATAATATATATATAATTATTATATATATATTTATATATATATATATCATATATATATATCGATATATATATATATATAATAATATATATTATATATTAATATATATATTATAATATATATATATATTATATTAATATATATATATATTAATATTATAACTATTACACCATAAATATATATATTTATTTGGCAAGACACTTATGACTGCGTTTGCAGATATCGCATGCGTATGTATATATATACATATTATAATATACTATATATATATATATATAATATATATATATATCTTTATACTACCTCTTATACTTCCACAAGTAACTGGTAGTAAGTAATGTGCTACTTATACAAGTACATCGTAAAATAAGTAAATATAAGACTAGAGTAGTTGAGATGAGTAATTGACAAAATGGTCGTAAAAATAAGAATGATTTACTATGGAACAGAAATAGCACAAGTGTAAACATATACCTAATTATATATAAGTGTGATATAACTCGTCATGACAGAAAATCCACCTAGAGTTTCATTGGACTCGTCGACGCCCTCACATGGTAACCAAATCGTCATAGATGAGGTTTACATCACCCGTGATACCTATTAATAGTGGTAGTCGACAAATCTCTTGCCTCCACGATAGACCAAACCCCGCCATTCTCTCCTTACATGTGCAACCTTATATCTCTCCTCTGCTCAAAAACGTCATCATATTATCTCATTACTATTGAAAACAATATCCATCAGCAGACAAGCGACATCAGAACGTACGTCTACTTTCTCTCTTTCACTCTCAGTTTATGCATTACTTCGCATCTAGTCCGTGTCGATCTCCACCAAGAGCCACAGCTCGAAGACCACGTATACATCCGCTTAACCATAATACCGTAACTATCATTTCTTCCATCCTTATTCACCCACATGGACCAAACCATTGCTCAATCAATACTATTACATTTATATAATTCTCTCATTTACCCCTTATATCTTCACACCACTAACAACTCTCTAATATAATGATTCTATTCTCTATACTTTATAATATGAATTCATTTATATCACATACTAGCATGCTCCAAGATTGTCCATACTGGATAAACATACATTATGATAACTTTATCTATATAAGATACTTTCATTATTTCCAGGACCATTTAAGTATACTCACTACCGATTAATCTGAATACATATACATATAGTAAATCAATAAATCATATATCTCCACTTCAATCGAGCGATTAATACGATGCGCTAATACAGTAGCCAGACATCTAAAGAATCACCCTTTATTTTATCATTCATAACCATATATCAGAACTCGATTGTCATTGTCGTCACCAGGCAACTTAACGCCACGAGCCATCGACACACTATTGACATTCTTCTTTCGGAAAAGCATAGCAGCTGCATCATCCGGTTCGCCGATTTGTGCATGGCGACGGAAATACTGACAACTAACAGATTGAAGACCACCTCGTAAAAATATTATTTTTTATCATTACGTTGTTCAAGGGGAGCAAAATTTACCAGCTGCGTGCAAACCTATGCTATACACAAGTGCTACATTCAATTACCTTGCAGGTATCTTGTCATCCTAACAACTCCGTTATTTGGCAGACCATCTAAACTTTTGGTATCTATCTACGTTTACTTTCATATAGTAACCATACACAGCGAGTGTTATTGCTTTTACTCCCCTGTCCAAAAATACATCGTCGCTACCCTAATTCCTCTGCTCCAATACTTCATTCTTCATGATATTTCACGTCTCTTACAACTTAAGATATACCAATTTCTACATATTGACAACTTCTTATTCTACACACGCTTCACTTTATCTCTCGATAGGCATTATCATTTATCCATTATCAGAAAGCCTATGATCACCTAAACAACCATACTCATACTAATACCTGCCATTAAAGACTTTACACTATATTAAAACTCTATCAAACGCACTTTGCAAACCATAAATAATCATCATATTAAAATAGATTAATATTATTAATTCTTCTTTCTTCCCTCTATTTTCTAATAATTACATTTGTTTCAAATGTAAAGATTGGATATAATACACCATACTAATACTCACCTACCAGCCAAATACACCTATGGTCATATATGTTACACCATAATGTCATTACCTTTTCATCATCATCGATACGCACTCTACGACCAAAAATGCTCAAGCTAATATATAATATATTATATAGTATAACACTTCCACAAACCACTCAATAAACATTATATATTATCCCCTATATAATCTATATACAGTTCCCTACTTTATTCTCTACCTATTATATACCTCATATAAACTCTACCATAGCTATATAGGTACTTATTACCTGACTCTCCTCCAATCCCTATATGTAGATAACTTATATTAAGCGCTCCAATGGCGCTTTATTAACATACATATACTTACATGCCATTTCTCGTACATTTCAAAATACAATCGTATGTGAGGCTACATGATTATATTTCACTACTAAGATTAATATTCATTCTTATATTACACTTACATATAATATTATTACCATTCTTCAAACTCTTACTCCACTCTACTCCTCATAATATACACTTCATCCTATATCTTAAATAATATAATCATTACTATCACATCCTACCCCGCAAAAAACCACTGGTTGCCCTTCTGTACCACTCAAACCCCTAACCTAACACATTACTAACTGACCACCTCACATCGTACGATACTGCCTGATACATTCTATCTCTAATCAGCTGCTCGCTGTCCTACAATCATGTACCTCGCACTCGAGTAATCATCCAATTTCATTACCTCGCCTAGCAGAGTACAACATACACGTCAAAGAGCTCAATTCTATCGCGGATCTTTCATTATTCTTAAGCAGATTTCCTCATTAATATCTTCATTCTTAACACTATTTACGCGTATACTTCCTTCTCAGAATGAAGTCATCCTATTCCCTTCTATGTCTTACTAATTCATTATTACCTTACTATTACTACAGATAATAACCTGGTTCATTTACTCATCTTGTTTTTCTACTCTATCGCCTCTTTATGCTATACCTTTTATTATGATAATATATTATTTACTTCTTTGATCTCCTGAATACATAGACTTAGAAATTTCTAATTGACCGGTTCCAAAGTGCATCTTTATCAAGAACTAAAATTCTAGAAATCTATTGCTATAGGTACCAAATTCGATAAAACTAATACATCGAGCTTCCTTTTTTATTACCCTTATTTTATATACAAGGGCGCTATCACTGCTTTTCTCCAATCCCATCTATATAAATAATTCTCGACTGGTTATATCATATTTTTCTTATTTTACTATTATGAAGTTTAATTAGAATATCATATATTATCTAAATAGTTAATATAATATAATTATAATATAATATATATTAATATATATTATATATTTAATATACTTTTCATGTACTGTATATATAAATTCCGTATTAATAGTCTATAATATTATTAGGCGTATGATAAAGCGTATATTAGGTATTTGGATACTTTCATGTATAAATTTAAAAATAGTTTATTAATATATCAGTTAAAATAAGAAATAAAATAACAAGTTAAATTTAAAAAAAACAAACTAAAATCAACAAAGTTAAAATAATGAACGTATTTTAAAAATAATGATAAACAATTTAAATCTTTCTTTAACTTGATAATTTTTTCACATACAATATAGGAATAGATAAACATATAATATATAATATTACATAGAATATATATAAACCATATTATATATTACAAATATTACTTTATAATTTATACATATAATATAAAACCAAATTATCCTATTAATAATATATAACAATATATATTATTATATATATTATAATATAAAGACTTAATATATAGTATATATATATATATTTATATAATATATAAATATATGATTAATTATATATATATTAATATATATTTAATATATATATATTTTATATACATAATATTATAAACATATTATATAGAAATATATAAGCATAACTTTGAAAATTATTACTTTAACTTGATTATTTTCATATACAAAGATATATTAAAATAAAATTAAAATAATTATATATTATTAAATATAATAAAGAAGTGTGACTAATAAAGTTAAAATATTATCAGAAAGAAGGATTAATACATAATCTTACAAAGAGTTAGCTAGAATAAAATAAAAATGATGTAAGTTGTCTGATAACGAACTTTATCGATAGCGAACATATTAATAGCCATAATTTGCAATAGATGAGTGCACGAGAGTTTTGGTGGACTAATTTGCAGAAGTGCCTGAAATCTATTAAGGGTTTCTCCTAACACTTTATTAAAATGATCCAATCCAACTCGTGAAAAGAGCATCCCATGACAATGCAAATAGCTTGTTAAAAACTGCTTCATAAGCTGTAAATAAAAAAATATATTTATTTAAATTTGGGCTTGAAATGATTCAATTTTCCCTAAACATAAAACTAAGTATCATATAAAGGTAAAGATTATAAATTTTGACATAAAATACTTCATCAGTTATTGTTATCCTGTCACGGGAGCTAAAATATGAGACCACTCGCTTGGGTTTATATTAGCTACTTACGTGGATTTTTTTCTTTCTGACTGTGCATGTTCTTTGAGAATATTTTGTTTATATTTCTTTGTTTGGAAAAATTATTAAAATTAGATGATTTTTAATATAAAAAATTATCTTGTTTACTTTATCAGCTAAATTTTTATACGTTAGAATATTATAGTTTTTTAAAACGTTTTCTATTTTAAATTGAGGGTGATCAATATTAATTAGGTGTTTAGTTATTCGTATCACCTCTGGGAAACTTAATGATTGATAATTTGTTGTACCTTACGAGTAAAGAGGAATCGTAATTTGTGTACAAATTTTTTTTTTCTTTTTAACATTCACCTTTGTTTCGACTACACCATTTATAATAACAAAGTAGAATCATCATCATCATCTTTATAGGAAAGTTCAGTGTAGAAAGTCGTTTTAGTCGTTCTATGAAATCTTGTAAATGATTTACGCAATCAGCCATGACAAATGTGTCAATGACGTATCTTAATTTGGATTAAATGTGTTATTTTCATTTATTTCGTTTTCAATATGAGATATATAGAAAATGGCAAATTGTTAAGAACTACTGCCCTATAGAATATAGAATATTTATAGAACTTATAGAATATTTGCATAGGAACAGAATAGAAGCGTTTTATTTATATTATTGGTTTGTTGTAGCTTCAAAATAACTATGATGATTCAAATTAAAATTATTTTACTATTTTATTATCTCTCGAAAGGTCAAGAGAAGAAGAAAGACGCTGACGAAAACGACGTAAGTGGAAAGTCTAGCGATGGAACTCGAACCCCTTTGCCTAGGAGTGGATCTCATAATTCCTTAAATTCTTCAATAGGTGCTCCATCAGGAGCCGTTGGAAATGACAATCCAGAACAATTTCAGTCGCTCAAGCACCAAAAAGAAATTTGGGAACAGGGAATTGAAATGTTAGTTAATCCCCATGAATTTATTTCATTCGCCTTTTCTTAACTGAAAGTATTTGTTATAATGTTAATTATTATTTGATTTTTTTTTTGCAGATCACCATTTTGTTAGTTCTGGTTGTATGTCATGCTTTTTCTGGTGATTTTACCACCGTAAATAATATATTTGTATGTATTCTTGAAACAGGTTTAATCGCAAACCGAAGCGTGGGTTGTCATTCCTTCAGTCACAAGGCTTGTTGGGAACGAGTGCTTGGGACATCGCCAAATTCTTTCATGAAGATGAACGCCTCGACAAAACTCAGATTGGGGATTTTTTGGGTGAACCCGATTCCTTCAACAAGGAGGTAATTATTTAGTTTAAAATTAATTTTAATTTAAAGGTAGGAAAGAGAATGTCCTTTTTTATTGGGTTAAATCAACCTACATTGTTGCGCTTATTTGACTCAATTTGACCAATCATTTATTTTTATGACAAATTTGGTGGTCAAGAAAGAAAAGTTTAGTATGAAAGATTGTGTCACTTGAAAGTAGAGTATTTTAAAAATTATGATTAGTACAAATAATATGTAAAGCTGTAAACAAAAAAATTTAGCTTTAGCGATAAAAATATTTATTTTTACGTCTTTCATACCAACGCAGACGGGCGTTTTTAGGTCCTAAGAGAGAATCAGCAACCGGGGAAAGAGGCTTTCAAATACTAGATGGGTAGCATACTCGCGAGGCTAGAAAATAGACATGTTTGGACAAGAAGGAGCTAAAGGTACAATATATGTAAAGTAGATTCAGATTTTTTAAAAATGTAAAATTGGGATGGGGGTGGAGGTGGGGGGTGCGTAAAGAACATGAAAAAAATAACTGATGAAGCTAACCCTTCCTAGTTAATGTATGCAGATATTTTCGGCTTACAGAGATGCCAATATTAATAGTTGTGATTATAACAATTGCAATATTACAACACTTTTGGTTAAGAATAATTTTCAAGAAATATAAAAATATTAATCTGAATTCAAAATTCCCAATACTCTGTACATATTTGAATATATATTATATGTATTATATATATTTGATATAAACACATATAAGTGTATCCTTATATGTGTATGTATATATATATATATATATATATATATATATATATATATATATATATATATATATATATATATATATATATATATATATATTAAAATATATTATCTTATATTTTAAAATATATATATAGTAATATAATATATATATATATATATATAATATATATTTAAAGGTAATGTGTTCGTATATCGATCAAATGGATTTTACTCGAAGGGAATTCGTGCCCGGATTGAGGATGTTCCTAGAAGGCTTTCGTCTCCCAGGGGAAGCTCAGAAGATAGATAGACTTATGGAGAAGTTCGCATCAAGATATTGCGAGTGCAATGTAAAGTAAGTTGCGCGAGATTCCAATTCCAAAATGACGAATGTGCCACAAATGTTCAAGTTCAGCATTTTGTAATAACGTGCAATCCCAAAAACGGAATCGGTCGTGGCTGGGTTATAACTTTTCGAATACATTCGTGCTTTCTGCATTGAAATAGCAAAATTTGCACATTCGTTTGTTTGGCATTGGATTGAGGATATCTAATAAAAGTTATCGTTTTCATGGTCCG